>JAQQSK010010478.1:0-12667 GCA_028658325.1 Potorous gilbertii | reverse complement strand
AGAGTACCAGTGCTGTTCACTATACTCTCTACATCAGATGAAGATAGTGGTATTATGTTGAAAGATGGCAAAGACTCACCTCTTGTCATACCTCCTAAACAAATTATATTTTCAACCATAGCTTTGTTCTGTTCCTGCTATGGTCAATCTCTAGTGGAATCTTCAATATTTCTCCAGTGGGCTGCTCCTATTGCTGAGCAACAAAATTGAATGAACTGTTGAGTATGTGACCAACTGCCCATGTCCAATAAATTTGGTCTTCCCTGGTGGGTGTTCCTTTTGCAGAGGAAGAACTGGGATGCCTTGAAGAAATGGACATCTCACATCACCAGTCAAATGAGAGTTGTCTGTCAATATCACAACCCTGGGACATGGCCATTTCTTCTCTCCAAATGTAGTCATGGAACTTTGGAAGGATGACATGAGGGCCCCAAACCTCACTCAACATATCTGTGGCCTTACACAAATCTTGGATATGATAATGTATGTTATCTAGGGTCAATTCACCTAATATAGATGGCACCCTTGTGTTAGGAACAAAACTAAATCTATGTGTCTTCTCTCTGTTATATCACTGTTTCACATATAACACCCAGAAGGCACTGGAGTTTCCAGTCTCCAGCCTCTAGCAGGTTCACCCTTGATCTGATCATACAGGCAGACAGCTTCAGAGGGGTTAATAATCAGTTTTACTCTAGTCTAATCTCAGATAGATTGCTCATAAAGAAGCATTAACTCCTACAACATTTCCCAATCACCCTTCTCACAAGGTCAATCAAGACAGGCACAGATTGTACACTCCTCTAAATTCCTTCAGGCTTCAATGGGGGTTGGTTGAGGCACACACAGATTCCCCTATGGATTCCCCATAGTTTTCCCCACTCACTGACCAATATTCACCTGCTTTATAGAGCAACAGACAAGAAAGACATCTTACCAATATTAAGCTCACAGATTTACTTTAGTAATATCATCATTCTGCACAGGCATAGTAAATACTACATAATGTTTTCACCCCTTATCTCATAGCCTCAGTAGGACTATCTATCTCTACAATTCTGGGAACTACTATCTAGAATATTTGAGGCTATCCTGGAAGTTATTATCTAACACCTCAAAACTAGACATTGCCATGATCATGGATCCTGAGAAACTAAACTTTAAAAGGATAA
Organism: Potorous gilbertii; assembly: GCA_028658325.1. NCBI lineage: Eukaryota > Metazoa > Chordata > Mammalia > Diprotodontia > Potoroidae > Potorous > Potorous gilbertii. The sequence goes on along the minus strand of JAQQSK010010478.1, from coordinate 11,495 downwards.
CAAAATCCTCCTTACATTCAATCACTGACACCCAAATGGAATGATCAGGTGGTCTGTAGGCTCCCTCAGGGTCAGATAGGCATCTCACCTTCTATATATTCATACTTTAATGATCAATGAGGGAAATATGACTGGGGTCTAAGAACTTGTCCTAACAAATAACAGTATGATCACCTCCAAATGGTACCCATTGGCTATGTGGACCATACTTATGGCCATCACAACTACAAAGTTGGATAAGTGGCTCCACAGTAGGATATATTTTCGCCTAGGGAAATATCTTAGAGACTTCATCTACTAAATCTATAGATAACTTGCCCCTTTTCAAAGCCTGATGGATAAGAACTGTTTTACATTGGAATAATAATCTTTTGAATATCATCACACCCAATATGGAGCTATAAGCCTTCACTCATATCATACAAGGCACCTAAATGATAGCATAGAAGTATAATGGTTGCCAAGATCAGAAGTAATGCAAATGCATAAAGTAGTTCTACAAAGTAGGACAGCATTGGACATCTTAACTTCTGGCCAAGGTGAAACCTGTGATGTAATACAAATCATCTCTTGACCTTTATTGCTGAGGAGTCATATAACACTACCAAATTACTATAACATATTCAGGCTCCTGTTTCTGTCCTAGAACAATCTCCAGATGCCACATTATTCTTTTCTTTACCTCCCTTGGCATAGAGCAGAAGAAAGTTATGGCAATTTTTCCAGCGATCATATTGTTTTCTTGCTTGTGCTTGTATTGTTGTTGTAAATTGTGTTTCCCATGTAGCTCATCGTTGCACTCTTCACCTTGGTCATGATAGTAGGACAGCTCATATACCACATAGAAGTTACTATTGGAAAGAATGTGGGAGCTGGTCACAAGCAACATAATATATGAAGGATACAAGAACATGATGTTGATATAGTTTACATCCAGGTATTGCCATCATCCAGGTATCATGGTTATATAGTAGTAGCACAAGTCAATTATGCTTATGCAAAAGCTTATATAACCATGTGACCACAGTTACTTTTGGGCACCAACTCTTCTTTTTTTCTTTTCCTATGTATTATTTGACTAGGTCCAGCTGTGGCACAGGGATCTATCAGTGTCCTGCTGCCACCTAGGATTTATCTTGAATGTAAGTCTCTCTTAATAGAGTATATTCTTTGGTTTTGTAATACCTTTTCAATAAAGTAGAATGGTCCCTCTGAATGATCTGTTGCCTGATATGGTGCCACTCCATTATTCTGTAATAAGGGTGGATTATAGAAAGGTTAGAAATATATTACTTAAAAAATAACTATAAGAGTGAATCCAGGGTCAATGTGATCCAATGAGTCAATTGGATATATGATCACTTGTACAGAGTAATTTGGGGAAGTTTCTTGTTTTTCAAAGTATCTTCATCTTCATCTCTCTCTCTCTCTCTCTCTCTCTCTCTCTCTCTCTCTCTCTCTCACACACACACACACACACACACACACACACACACACCTCTGTACATAACAAAGAAAAAATTGTGAGATATATTTAGAGGATTATAGGTGAGGTTATATTAGAGACCATCTGATCAATTGCAATAAATTGATGGTGAATTTCTTATACAGTTCACTAAACTAGAACTGGAGTAGATCAGAGTATTATTATGATAGGGGACTTCATCCTTTCCTACCTTTGATGGAAGTCTCATAAATAGGGCAGGTGTCAAATTCAAGATCACTTTTGCCAACAATTATTTCTGACTTATTTTTGACCAATGAGAAAGAGAAAGTTGTTGATATGAAAATGCTAAGAGCCTGAGAAGAAAACAAATACATCATTTTAGCATAAGTTTCAGATAAACTTTACAGAGGGTTGAAGATTATAATTAGCATCATCTAATAAAATGGGGGAAAAGGCAGTGGAAGTAAAAGCAAGTCTATGGAAAACTTGGCCACATCGTCGTGAAAGCATTCATAGATGTGAGAATCACAAGGGCAGCAAGGAGGCAGAGAATGAAATCAATTTGACAAGATTTCTATGGGATTTATTTTTTGTCATCAGTGATAGTGGAATCATCACATTTAAACCCTAACAACTTAGTAGAATGGAATATGAGCAAAGTGGCTAGACTAGACCAAGAATATGTTTACAGACAGATAACTAGTGGCACTCAAAATTTAATAATGTAAGAAATTAGGTAGGATTCAATTTTAAAAATTGTGCTTGTATTGATCCCAAACCATTTCACTGAACAAGAAGGATGTTTTTAACAAAATATTCCCTTGGAAAAGCTACATTGTTCCAAATCTTAGAACACAAAATTCTCTGTGAAAATAAACTTGGTGACCTAAAAATCAATGGAAAGATGCAGGATTTGTTGGGGGGAGGGGTGCAAAGAAAATGGACTGTAACATATATGCAGTGATGATATATGAACAGAAAGGAGTAAGAATTATGATCAATTTGTACCTTTTTTGTACCTATTTTCTCTATTTTTAAATAGCATTTTACATCTTCCCAATTACATGTCAAGAGAAAATTTAGCATTCATTTTTACAAATTCAGAATTCCAGTTTTTTCTTCCTATTTCCCTTCTTTACCCTCTTCCTAAAATGGTAGACAGTTAGACAGAGGCTACACATGTACAAGCATGTAAAATATATTTCCAAATTAGTCATAGTTTTGGGAAAGATAAAACAGATCAAAAGGGAAAAGTATGAAAAAATAATAAATTAAGTGAAAAAAATATGATTCAATCTACATTCAGAGTCCATCAGTTCTTTATGTGGAGGGGAATAGTTTTTCCTTTGTGAGTCACTTACACTTGTCTTGGATCATTGTGTTTCTGAGAAGAGTTTAGTCATTCACAGTTGATCATAACACAATGTTGCTGATACTATGTACAGAGTTTTACTGGTTCTGCTCATTTCACTTTGCAGTAATAGTTTATACAAGTCTTTCCAAGTTTTTTCTGAAATCAACCTGTTCATCTTTTCTTAATGCAAAATAGTATTCTATTACATTCGTATACTACTGCTTGTTCAGTGATTCTCAAATTGAAGGGTAACCTCTCAATTTCCAATATTTTGCTACCACAGAAGAACTCATATAAATATTTTTGCATATATAGATGCTTTCCCCAGTTTATGATCTCTTTGGGATACAGGCCTAGTAGTGGTATTGCTGGATCAAAGATTATACACAGTCTGGATGCCCTTTGATCATAGTTCCAAATTGCTCTTCAGACTGATCAGATCAGTTCATAACTCCACAAAACAAAACACAAAGAAAACAAAAACAAAACATCAGTGTGCCAATTTTTCCACATCCTCTCCCACATTTATCATTTTCCTTCTTTGTCATGCTAGCCATTCTGAGAGGTATGAGGTGGAATGTCAGAGTTCTTTTAATTTGCATTTCTCTAACACAAAGTGATTTAAAGCACTTCTTCCTATGCCTATAGATAACTTTGATATCTTCATCTGAAAACTACCTGTTCATATTCTTTGACCACTTATTAATTGGGGAATGACTTTTAGATTTATTTCCTTTCTCTATATATTTGAGAAATGAAGCCTTTATCAGAGACCCTTGCTTTAAAGATTGTTCCTCAGTTTTCTGCTTTCCTTCCATTCTTGGTTGAATTGGTTTGTTTGTGCAAAAGTTTTTGATTTAATATAACCAAAATTTTCTATGTTACATTTCATAATGCTCTCTTATTTGGTCATAAAACTTTAAGATATTTAATTTCTCCTTTAAGAATTTGGATGCTATTATACTTGGTGCATATATGTTTAATATTGATATCACTTCATTATCTGTGGTACCTTTTAGCAAGATATAGTTTCCTTCCTTATCTCTTTTAATTAGGTATATTTTTGCTTTTTCTTAGTCTGAGAACAAGATTGCTATCCCTGTTTTTTTCTAACTTCACCTAAAGTGTAATAGATTCTCTTCCAACCCTTTACCTTTGGTGTGTGTGTGTGTGTGTGTGTGTGTGTGTGTGTGTGTGTGTGTGTGTCTGCTTCAAGCATGTTTCTTGTAAACAATACATTGTAGAATTTTGGGTTTTGATTCATTCTGCTATTTACTTCTTTTTTTATGAGTTTATCCCATTCATATGCAGAGTTATGATTGATAACTAGGTATTTCCATCCATCCTTATTTTCCTCATCTTTGTCCTCTCTCTCCTTTCATTTTTTCTCTCCTTTACAGTGTTTTGCTTCTCTCTGTTTCCTTCTCCAGTTTGCCTTCTCTTCTGTCAGTCCCCTCCAACCCTTTAACTAAATCTCTTCCCCTTCTATTTTCCTGTTGGATAAGACAGATTTCTATACTCAATTGGCTTTGCATATTATTGCCTCTTTGAGGCAATATTGATGAGAGTAAGGTTGCCCATCAGTCACCCTCTCAATCTTTCCCTCCAGTGTAATAGGTCTTTTGTAAAATAATTTACCCATTCTACCTCTTTCTTTCTGCATCCAATGTACTCTTGTTTCTTATAACGTAATTATTTTTATGTCTTTCCACCAAATTCACCATATAACAGTTGCTGTGCCCTCCCTGATTGATTTAGTTATTTCTCTTCTTTTGTTCATTAAAAGGACCATTCCCTCACTACTTCTTTAAGAGGCCTATTCACTGAATGGGTGTTGCCTCACTTTAAGTGAGTACCTGAGTAGATGAAGGTTTTGCATTGCATCTTGGGACTTCTCCAGTCACCTTGATGAATATCTGGTCACTGGATTCAGATGACTCAGGAGGGGAAAATGAGGCTGGTGACCTTGCACAATCCTCCGTCGTTCAAAACAAAGTCGAATGCAAGTCATGTCATCATTTCTCTGATGTAATGGTCTTCTTCAGCAACGAAAGATGAACACGTACAGACAGACCACATAAGCCATACCATATGTATATGTGTGTGTGTATTATATATATAATATATATACACACACATACATACACACACATATATACACACATGCACACATGTACATATATACACACATGACGTGACTTGCACTTGACTTTGTTCTGAGTGAGGGAGGATTGTGTAAGGTCACTAGTCTCACTTTCTCCTCCTGAGCCATCTGGATTCAGCAACCAGATAAGTACGTGTATACATATCTGGAGTAAATAAAGAGACTAAATTCAAATAAGGGCAAGATAGTTAAGTACAAAGTGTGGGTGGGCACTAGTATTTGAAGAGATCAGGAGAGGATATATGTAGAAGACCATATTTCAGCTCCTCTTTGAAGAAAGAGAGGCCTTGTATGTGACATAATTATGGAAGGAGTATATTCCAGAAATATTAGAGAGCCCATTCAAAGGCCCAGAGATTAGAGATTGAGTGCCTTATTTTAGGAACAGAAAGGAAGAAAATTTGACTACACTTGGCTGTGTTGGCTATATTTTCAGAAGGAGAAATACACAATAATGAGCAGACATTGGATGTGGCATATGAAGGGTGTAGAAAGCTAAATTAAGGACTTGTATACCTTTTCTTAGAAGCTTTAGTCTATATGTGGAGTAAGAGTTAAAAATGAGACTGAGGTTTTGGACCTGGGAACTAGAAAAGTGGCAGTACCATCAAGAGAAGTAAAGATAGTGGAAAGAAATAAAACAAATATATTGACTTCTGTTTTAGACTTGTTGAGTTTGAGAAATCCCAGGACATTCAATTTGAAATGCATCCAGAAAAAGAGTTGACAAATAGAAGTATGTATAGAATAATTTTACATGTTATATACCTATTGTACCTAATGGTAGCCATCTCTAGAGCCAGGAGGGAGGAGAGAGAAGGAAAAAAAAGCAGGAAATATAAATTTACGTTATAAATATATTATATATATATATATATATATATATATATATATATATATATATATATAAAGAGAATTGTAGATCATGCATAATATATTTGCATTTTCATGTGCAACCATCTTATTTATTATACAGGCTTATGGAAATGTTTTATTCAATAAATTACAAATAAAATAAGCACATATGATGAAGTATATATAAACAAGCAAAAATAGAACTGTCCAATATGAATTTATTTATTCAAGAGTGAATTTTATGGGTTTTGAGATGAATAGGAGGGAGATGAGGGAGCTCATGGAGAATGGCTACATGTTTCTTAGTAAAGTAAGATGTGATAACCTCAGTTGAGAGTGGGGTGGAATGATAAGCATGAAAAGTTTGAGCAGAGCAGAAAATGGGTTGTGATAATGTCTGTGGGCAGAGGAGGGTGAGATTGAGAATCAAAGAGTAAGAAAAGGATGGCTTCGCTTCACTGAAAACTCAACCGAAGTTGGTTGACACGAATTTATAATGTATTCAATTAATAACATTATATGACTTCTTGCAGGTCCTCTTTGCAGCATATGAGTAGGAAGGAAATGACATTTAATAGAAGGAATCTAGGGCTGAGTTTTGGCAAAGGATGAGATGCAAGAAGATAAGAGGGTGAAAGATTGAGAGTTGAAGACTATGTAGAATTGAATTAGGAATGGAAGAAAGTGAAGTTAGACCAGAGACTAAGAAATTACTGAGAATTGGAGAGGTTGGAATTTTTGATGCAGGCAAAGACTAATTTTTTAAAAATGAAAGGAACAAGAGTGAAGGCCTAAAGGAAAGTGGAATCATAAGAATTTATCATCTCACTGTGTTAAAATTTTATTTTGTTCTGCTTCCTTTGACCATGCATTACTATATTTCTAGTCATTATATTAAGTTTATAAGTAGTCAGCATAAATTGATGATAGCAGGAAATAAGATTGTAAGGGGGAACCTGGAATTCACATACATCTCTAAGATCAAAGGAACATCATTTACAAAATGTGTTATATATTAACCAAAATTCACATCCTGGAAATAAGTGCTAAATCTACAGAAGCCATCCAAGTGTGTTCTCAGGTCTTCTGGTCCTATGATATGTAAATCCTAGACAAATTCCAGATCTCCAGTCCTAGACTAGAAAAAGCATACTGACACTTTAAGATGACATGGATCTCTTAACTTTAAAGTTTTACTGATAAATTTGAGATGATCTGGACATGCTAATAAACAAAAAGCTCTAAGGGGATACAAATGAGTTAGTCAGTTTTCCCAGAAAATGTATAAAAATGAGATCTGAAACTCATGCCCAACTTCCTCAAACACTCTTCCATCACCATCTAGTTAGTGCTGCTTAGTGTTTTCCAACTCTAAACCATGGTTATGTGATTGATTGTCTATGCCGCACCTTCTCCCATTTCTCTTCCCCACATCACCTGCCTCCTTTCACCATTTTATTCCTTGTCTTCAATGTATCTGCTTCTGTACCCCTTTAGAGCTTGTCTCAGTACCCTTGGTACCTAAATAAAATGGATTTACAACCTCACTTCCCACTGCCTTCATGGTCTTTCCTGGTAAGTACCCAAAGATTTGGGCATGCTTGATCCTGTGTCATAATTTCATAAGTCAATTATCAATTTCCATATAAAGGAGTTACAGAATTTTTCAATAAAGAAGTACAAAATTCATGAGTAATAATGAGATCTAGGATGAGAATATCCCCATGCGTAGCTGTTTCAAAGTGAAGGAAGAGGTGATGGCATTAAAAGCAAATGAGGAATTGAGAGGTTAAGGGATTTCAGGGAGCATCAACTTTTTAATGAACTCCCCTAGTGTAAAGGCAGAAATTGTAGATGAGAGAAATACAGGGCCAAACTTTAGTTAGGCAATTTAGGCAAGAAAATGACCTGAAGGCAGATAGACAACTGCTACCATGAATTAAAGATGGTAGATCATTTTGGCTCTGTGAACTTCATAACAGGAGTGATGACGCAGTGCTGTCATTAAAAGTGGTAGAAGAAAGAATATTTTTCTATTTAAGGAAAAGTTTAAATGAAAATATGTATAAATTTAATGATATAAGTGATCAATATGCATCATTCTCTGTAAGACATACACAATAAAGATGCATGCAGGTATATTAAGCTATTGGAATGAAGGCTTAGTAATTGTGAATGATCTACAAATGTATAAACATATAAAACGTATTCAAATATTACATAGTTTTTGAGAAGCAGCTTGGCACAGTAGATAGAGAGCCAAACTCAAAGTCAGGGAGATCTGAGTTCAAGGTACACATCTGACACATACAGGCAATTTTCAGTCTCTCAGTGATCTAACCAATTGCCTCAAACTACACATTGCAGAGAAACTGCAATGAGAAACCTGCATTGTTTTGTAGTGGGAGTTTACCCACAAAGGGAGTTTCTTGTGCTAATGAAAATCACAGTATCAGTATTTATCCTTAGATCTATATTAAATTATTTCTAAGATGCCTAAGCCTGTGCTAATTTCTCAGGAAAATAAGTTGATATGAATGGGATTCATTTAGTTAATGCTAGTGACTTGGCACAGTGGATAGAGCATGAGGCCTAGAATCAGGAAGACCTAAGTTCAAATTTGGATTCAGAGCCTTACTATCTGTGTGACCCTGGATAAGACACTTAACTCTGTTTACTTCAGTTTCTTCATCTGTAAAATAAACTGGAGAAGGAAACGGCAAACCCCTCCAGCATCTTTGCCAATAAAACCCCAAACGAGATCATGAAGAATTGGACATGACTGAAATGACTGAACAACCAAATGATTATTGAAAAGAGTATGAATATTCTACTTCTTCAGTCACTTTGCTGGCATTTTTTAAGCACATACTATGTGGCAGGCACTGTGCTAAGCTCTAAGGATACAAAAAATGGAAAAAAAATAACTCCTGCTTTCAAGGAGGAGATATTGTTTGAAATTCATTCATTATTAAAATGCCTTTTTATTTGTCCAAATTTGTTTTTTTCCTCAATGTGTTTCTCATTAAACTTTTATTAATTCATTATCCCTATTGCAAGAATCACATTCTTCTATTATCCGTGATTCTAGAATATTCATTGGTACCGTGGTCAAAAGTTATAGTGTCTTGGTAGCAAATGAGGAGAGGCTGCAATATGTTGAATTGGCTTTGCTCCATTTCTTTTTTTGTTTTACTAATTTCTGGAAGGCAATTTCCTGAGAAATTTACCCTTCTACTTCACCTGCCAAAAAAACTGGGACTTGAATCCCACAGGTCAGATTTTGTTATAACTAAGGTCTGCATGGGCACATGTGAATGCCAGAATTTCCTGGTATATAGTCAATGAACATATGTCAGTAGATGTATAAACCAACTGATTCTGGGGTATTCCTGCTTACCTTCTAAACAAAGAGCAAATTCTAGAATTTTAAACATCTGGCACTTCCAAAAGTGCTTGAGAATCTGTTCCGAGTTTGGGTCAGGCTGCTTAAGATCTGATTTTTATCTAAGAATTTTGACTATAAGTCCTATAGCCTTAGTGATTTGGGGGATCTTGCCATTTTATAAGACTTCACAAATAACTTTTTGTAGAAACACATGCTTAACTATTTTTAATTTCTCTATTCAAACAATCAGGGCCAGCTTGAGAAGAAAAATGCAAAGATTCACTTTTACGCTTAAATTATGTTAAAAGTTGTCTCGTGGCTGCTGTGGAACTGATATTTTTAAGTTTCCTAGGTCTGCATGGTTTGAGTATGAGGCTAAAGAATTTCTCTTTTAAGGTCTAATGAACAAAGTAAAAATTCCAGAGCTTCAACTTCAAAACCTTTCATAATCTGGCTTCAGGACTCCTTTCTAAATTTATTTCACATTATTTTCTGTTGGCATCCTATTTACCAACTTATGTGAACTAGAAGATATGTGTAGGATTTATTCTAGTTGCTTCTGTCTCCATGCCTTTTATTATGTTGTCTTCTAATACGTAGTATTTTGAAAACTGGATTAGATTGTTTTCTCTTCTTGCAATATTTTCAGCATAGTCTCATTTGATCTTAACTCTGGTGCCTTGACACTTGAATTTCTTTTGTCTCTTTCTTTTCCTCTCTTTCATCTCCTCTTCCTTCTTCTTTTTTTCGTATTTTTCCATTCCTCCTTGGACCTCAGATTCTAACAAATATTAGAACTGTTAGTATTGTAGTATATTGCAGTATAAATGTGAATTGTTACATTTATAGTAATAAATACTAGTGTTGTTTTAAGATTCTTTTCTGAAATATGGTATTCAAGGTTTTTTTTGTTTGCTGTAGTTTTCAAGGAGCTACATGATTCTTTTTTTTCTTCCAGATTTTCCTTTTATTTAGCTGGAGGTGGTAGTGGAAGAGGTTTGGGGAGGAGAAGATGAGATTTCCATTGAGCTCCATAGCTCAGATTAGTTTTGGAACAGTGGGAGGGAATTCCCTCTAGAGAGGTTCCCTTGAATTTACTAGGCTTTCAGCCCATCCAGAAAATGAGGAAAAGTGCAGCATAGTCAGAGCAGTAAATTCTGAGGTCTGGATCAGTCCAGGGTTTCTCAGATGCCTCCTAAGTCAATCAGATATCTCAGAGAGATGCAGAGGAAGCATGCAACTTCTAGTGCACAGTCCTCTATTTCTGGCAATGATAATTGTAGGGAAAGAAGTGGACCCACATGCTGACTCTTCAGCTAGCTTCAGAATATCCACAGCATTGCTATGCTCAGTTTCTTGGAAATCCACTTCATTCACAGCTAGGACCTGGTCCCCTTCCTGTAGTCCTGTGTGACAGGCATCTGAATCAGGAATCACCTCATGAGGAGAAATCTAGACTGGAAGATTCTCATAGGGTGGCAGGAAGACCAGCGGGTAATCATCATAAAGAATCTGGCCTTCTCTTTCTGAAGAGACTCTGGCACCACCTCTAGCATGGATTTTTGGGTGCCTGTGTGACCAAGAGCTGGAAACAGGAGCCTTTGATTCTTAAAGTTACTCTTATTCTAGTTTCAACTCAATTGTTTACTAAATTGGAAACTTTAGATTTTCTTCCATTTTTAAGAATTGTTACTCTAATTTTTTTAGGTCATAGAGTAATTGAATTATGTATATTTGTTCTAATTTCTTTTGCAAGGAGTCCACTACTTAGTTAACAATTTTCCCCTTTTATTCTAAGATATTTTTTTTCTATTTTTATGTTTTGTTTTTTTCCAGAATTCTATATTCATTAAAAATACTTCTATTTCTTCATTTTATCCAGCCTATATTCTAACCTGTGTTTTGTGGAGCTACTCTCTTCTTCAGGATTTATTTTTTTTTTTGGTGGGGGTCCTTCTGTTGACTCATGTTAGTCCCTTATTCATTTCAAGGCTTTCTTCTTTCCATTCATATTTCCTGCCTCAATTCTCAGATACATGAGGAGTGGATACTATCTGCAGTGCCTATAATGACATGCTAAGTCCGATGCTTGTCATTAGATTTTCAGTAATTAGAGCTTAAACTGATTTGTGTCCCTCCCTGTTTAGAGTACCAGTTTGCTTTTGTATTGATTACCCCCTTCCCCCCCCCTCCAGTGTGGGCTTTCTTTCAGATTCTCCTCATTGCTGCCTATTTACCAAAGTTATCGATTGCTTTGTTGATGCTACGTCTTTCTCAGCATTCACCA
>JAQQSK010010477.1:0-12667 GCA_028658325.1 Potorous gilbertii | reverse complement strand
TTTGAAACAGTCAATCGTGAGGGCTTGTAGAAAATTATATCAGAATTTGGTTTCCCTGAGAATTTCCTCAGGACTGTACCGGTGCTGTAGCATGCTGGCCGGGTTTGGGGTAATGCTCTCCTGCATTCCCGGTCCCCAACAGAATGAAGCAAAGCTGCCTGCGTGCCCTCATGCCCTTTAGCAGGACGTTTTCAGTCGTGTTGTCCAATGCCTTCAGTGAGAACCAACTCAACGTCAAGGTCAGCTACTGCACTCATGGTCATTTCTTCAACTTGAAAAGACCCCAAGAGGGTCGGGAAGTAAAGCCGGCTCCGCCAAGGGGGCGGGGGATGCCCTTGAAGGCCGAAGGCGCCATCTCAGCCCCGCAGCCCCCACGCCACCTTCTCATGCCTCCGTTTCCCTATCTTCTCCCTCCCCAGGCTCGAGGGAAGGGACGCGTTATGTCCGGGGTCTAGCACTGAGGAGAAACTGAGGCACGACAAGGCGGTGAAGGGCCGGGTGCTTCCCTGGGCGTCCCCTGGGTGCTTGGCGTCCGGCAGAAGGCGGCTCCTGGAGCCAGGAGTCCAGGCTGCCCAGCCCGGGCCGGGGCTCGTGCTGTCCGTGGCCTTGGGAGCCTTCCTGCTGCTGCTGCTGCCCCTACCCCGCCTCCAGACTCCCTTGGGGGTCTGGGCCCACCAGCCGCCCCCGATCTGCCAGCAGCCGCCCAGTGCCCCGCAGCCCCCCGAGAGGGACGTGGCCCAGGCCCTGCGGGACGTCCTCCAGCGGACCCTGGGGTCTCCCGCCACGCACCCCCGGACCCCCGAAAGGCTGGAGCCCAGGGACGTCTTCATCGCCATGAAGACCACCAAGAAGTAGGCCAAGTCTCAGTAGAGCTGCTCTTCCACACCTGCATCTCCCAGGTGGAGCAGTACACCTTTACCTTCATGGATGGTGAAGACCCAGAGTTACGCCTTCAAGCAGGAGATCATGTCATCAGCACCAACTGTTCTGCCATGCACACACGCCAGGCACTCTGCTGCAAGATGTCTGTGGAGTAGGACAAGTTCATCAAGTCAGGAAGGAAATGGTTCTGCCAGGTGTATGGTAACAATTATGTGAACTCAAAAGGGCTCCTACAGTTGTTTCTCCCCAAGTCAGGATGTCTATGTGGGGAGACTTAGTCTGGATCACTCTATTGAGGCAGCTGACAGAGTCCAACGACATGGAACTGCATCTACAGTCAAATTCTGGTTTGCTACAGAAGGAGCTGGGTTCTGCATCAGCAGAGGTCTTGCCCTCAAAATGAGTCCTTGGGTCAGCCTGGGCCACTTCATTAGCACTGCTGAGAAAGCCAGACTTCCTGATGACTGCACCATTGGCTATATCACTGAAGCCCTGCTGCAGGTGAAACTATTGCAGAGTTTCCACTCTTCCACTCACCCCTGGAGAACTTGCAGAGGCTGCCAACTGACACCCTGCTCAGAGAGATCACCCTGAGCTACAGGGACCCAGAGAATTGCAGAAACATGGTGAGTGTGGGTGGTGCCTTCAGCCTTCAGCAGGACCCCACAAAGTTTAAATCCATCCATTGCCTTCTCTACCCTGACTTTACCTGGTGTCCCCTGAAGAAGCCACTGTGACACCTAACCCAGGAAGTGTCTGATTTGGGATGCAAACCTGTCCTCAAGCATAACTGACTTCATCCATGGGGAGCACAGAAAATGGATTTGATGGCTCCTGCCAAGGGGAAACTCCTGTGCCCCTATCAGACACCAGCAGTCCTGTGGAGCCTATTGAACTCTTTGCTACTTCTCCCATGTTCACAGGCTTTCTCAGGGTCACTTATCTGCTCTGGAGAAGGCCTAGTCCTAAGCAAGTGTTAGCTAGAGGTGCCTCTCCACATGGCCAAATCTTTGAGCATGCTCAGTGCTATCCCAGGTCTCCGTGGAGAAAGCTGGGGAAGGAAAATATAGGGTACTTACCCTGGGAGAGATCACAGCCCAGATTATCACACAGAGAAGGGAATGCAGATGTGATCTATCAGGACTGAGGGGCCCAGGCACCAGGCAGCCCCCCTCTTCAGCTTGGTAGAAAGACAGGGCAGAACGTCAGTTTACTGAACCTCCAGATAGATCTCTGAGCTTTTCATCCTAAGGGTTTTGTAGCATCCTTGACTGACCAGAGCCTTTGATTGCACACCCTTTGAGCCGCTGGCCCAGAGGGGCCCCTGAAGACTGGATGAGCTACAGGCCAGGATTTCATTTTTTTTTCAAGGGCAGCCTCAGCATTGGGCTGTCCCTGAAGCAGGTGCAGGTTTGGGGAGAACCTGGTGATGATAAGGGAGGAGCAGTTCCCCTTCTCAATAGCTACCTCTGAGTCACTCTCAAAGCAAAGGAAGAATGCCTGAAAGGCGCCTGGAGCAAACTCTCATCCAAGCTGAAACAAAGAAAATGCCTTCAGCTTTAAAAAATAGTGTCCCTAGTTTGACAAATGGAATCTGTTCAACCTCTGTGAATATTTTTTCATCTAGTCCAGAGTCTTTTACCTCCAATTTCTGTCTTCATCAAGACCTGGAGATGTCAAAGTGCAGAGGTAACCAAATTTTCCCCTATACAGGAAGAGACTGAGGCAGCAGGTGTCAGACCAGAACAGAAATTGGAGGTAAAAGACTCTGGACTAGGATTTCATGAGAGGTCTCAGCAGAGTCTTCTTCTCATTTCCTCCCAACTCCACTGCTATCGGACTTCCCTGGACCTCTCCACCATGCCTTCCTTCCCCAGGAAACATCAGTGGGGGATCTCATTAACACATCTCCTCAGTAGCCTCTGTCCCTCTGACTGGAGACCAAGGTCATAGGCTTCTGGGCCTCTGTTTAAGGACGGGGTTTAGTCCAGTCTTCTCCCAATTTACTACCATATACTTCCTCCTCTGCTCCTTACTCCTGAGAAAAGAATTTATAATTTTCATTTTAATTGATATAGTATGTGTAATGAATATGCTAATAAATTACTTTTCTCAAGAGACTCCTTTTGCAGCTTGTGAGTCAGACTCACAATGCAGCTTGAATTGATCAATCACACCTTGATAAGGCTCACAATCCTTGGTCTCCTTCTGCCTGCCTGCCTGCAGTGAAGTGAACCAAAGACTGCAGTGTCACAGAACTCTGGTCCTATGATTCACAAAGTAATGGCCTCCAAGGACTTAAGCAGTGTTGCTTCCACAGGACTCGAGAATTGTTGTATTGTCTTGCACTTGTGCACTTGTCATGGGAAACCAGTCTGGCCTTGGGAATGATTGTTTGTAATCCACCTTACCCCCTCTCTTCCTATTTATGATTTATGTATACAATCAGTTTATTTCTTCATTTCAGCAAGGTAGAATTCTGATCAAGAGAATTCCCAATTTGCAAATCTGTTCTTCATAATGAAGCTAATTATTTGATTGGCTACCTGATTATTGGCACTTTGGCTCTGGCTTGCTATTTCATCATTCTCAGGTTCTAGATTCAGTAAAAATCCTGTTAACATTAATTGGTATCAGAAGTTTTTAAGGGGTGGATATAGGGCAAAGTCTTTTAGCAATCTGGTATAGGGGAGAAGGGACTGGCACCACTGGATCTTTTTCCAAAGTTCCAATTCACACCTGGTCTGGCAAGTTTGGAACTCGCACTGTCATTCCCACTTTCAGCCTTTTGATCAAGACCACCTTTCATTTTTAAGGAATGTTCTTGGGAACTTTTCTTGATCCAATTTATACTGGTAAGATCTATTATATATGGATTTGACTTTGTGGTTTTTTTCTTCTCTCTTTTAAAAATACAGTCTGAATTATGGACTGTGGAATTCTATGTATTAGTTCTTGTTCTCCTCCACTATTTTTTGAAGTCTTTCCAAGTTCATCCTCATAGTTTTCATGAAACAATCTATAACTCTGCTCCTCTGCAATTCCCTTTCCTTTTTCTTTCATTTCTTTCCAAAATGAACATCTTTATCAATGTGGCCAAAGTACTGAATATTTGACCTTCAGGTGAATAGCTTGAATAAATTTCTTTCCCTATTAACTGATGTGATTTCCTAGCTGTCCAAGGCTCTCTCAGACATTTTCTCTAGCACTATAATTCAAAAGCATTGGTTTTGCAGTGCTCAGTTTCCCTTACAATTCAACTCTCATAGTCACATATTGCTACCACAAAACTGTTACTTTGATTATATGAATCTTTGTTGGCGAGGTGATATCTCCACTTTTTAACATGCTGTCCAGGTTTGCCATTGATATATCTCCAAGGTGTATCTTTCAATTTTGTGGCTTTAGTCCAATCTACAATGATCTTCCATCTCAAGAATTTAAAATCTGGCACTACTTCGATTTCTTCTCCCTCTACTTGTCAGGATGTAATCAGACTAGTTGCCAAGATCTGAGGTTTTCTCCTGGCCTGTGGGAATAGAATTTAAAAGGAACTCGGAGAGAGGTATTGGGACCCAGGAGCAAAAGGTGGGATCGCAAACACTTAATAGCTAGTTGTTGTTTAGCTTCCATTTCTGAAAAAGACCAATGGCACCAGCAGGGCAATGTCTTGACTTGCAAGGGAACTGGACTTCAGTGAGGCAGGGCTGTGCAAAGTCATCAGCCTCACTCTCCTCTCCAGAGTCATTTGGGTCCAGAGGCAAGGAATAGCTCAGGAAAACTGCAGATGGCCCTGGATTCAATGGAAGATGTTGGCCTTTTTAAGCTGAGATCTTTCCTAAATCTTAGTTTGTCTGAAACAAGACCCATTCAGAAAATGAAGGGAAGGCTTAATTTCTCAGTGATTAATAATCAATGTATTAATTATGGCTAGCAAATTACCATTTAGGTCAGTGACTTTCTCTCATAAACTGAAGCCCTTAGTAGCTATTGTTTTTTATACTGCTTGAGAATTTTAAAACTATTCCACATTTGTTATATCTTTTACTTTTCAGAACAACCCAGTGAAATGAGAAAACTGACATTGGGAAAGTTTAAGTAACTTGCCCCAGGGACACATAACTAGTAAACGTCTGAGACAAGATCTGAACTCAGGTTTTTCTAAATCCAAGTCCAATGCTCAAGGCATTATGGCACTAACTGACTGAAGTTGGGTTCATGAAAGAGGCATAGAGGCTTTCATTTCCCAGGCATATTCACTATCATCCCCTTCTTTGTGTGACCAGGTCTGACATTCTCGTACTCTTCCCACAGGGTTCAGAAAAGTTTCCTGCCCACCTATTCCTGGTTGTTCATTTGTCATTTCTCTTTATCCATAGCTAATTTCCATTGGGGAGTTTTTAGTAATTAAAGTAATTGCTGATGGTAATTTGCATGGGGGCTAAAATTTCACTCCTCCTGGACCATCCCCTGACTCCCTCTGCCCACAATCTATTGACATGATAAACACAGTTTCCTGATGGGAAGAGAATGGGAGAGGGCAGATCCTCCCCAGGAATCAAGACCCTTTAACTAGGGCCTTGGCTTTACACATCCCACCCTCTCACGCAGTGATTATTGCCACCATGCCTGACAGACCAGAATCTGGGAACAGCCTGGTGAGTATCTTTCTATATCTCAGTCTCAAACATGTGGAGTATCTATTCAAAGGGAGAAAGCATTCTCTAAGACAGGAAAGGGAGACAAAACGTGCTACAAGTTTTCTACAGTATGGGAGAAAGGAAGTGAACCTAAAGGAAGGATCTGATTGTGTTGAAAATCCAAGAAAGTGAATTTCCTTTCCCTTTTCAGAGCCCAACTCAGAGACTCCTCCTTTTCTCACTGCTCAGCTGAAGAGACTGAGGCAAAGTATAAATGACTTGTCCAGGTTCACAGTTAGGAACTCTCTGAAGCTAGATTTGAACTCACCTGACTCCAGTTTCAGTAACTCCTATCTACCTCATTTTCACATATCTGTCAATATCTCAAAAATTGAATCCAATCTGTATAAACAGAGAAATTGAGTCAGTGTAGCATGACACAAAATTAATACAATAGCACTCTTCATCAGTTGATGCTTGATCTACTGTGCCCTTACTTTTCACAGCACTACCTCCTCCTCAAGATTTATTCTTTTGTTCTTAATTTATCATCTCCATTCTTTGCCAACAATGATTAGAGAACCAATGCTTGTTCAACGAATCAACAAAGTATGCCAAGAGGGCGTCTGATGTGAGCAATGGGGTGAGGGAGCAGGGTAAGGAAGAGATTTTTGTACAAGATGACTCCTGAGGTTAACTTTCAATGAACTTTCTTCAATAGGAAACCAACAAATATGGAGGAGTGGCACTTCTCCTTGTTGCCATTATAAAAAATACCTCAATTGTCCAGACAGAATAAAGATTAGGAAATATAAAAAGAAAGCACAGTAATTCTTTTATCCATTCCAAGGTCATGAATTCTGTCTACTAGCAACTGACTATGGCAGAGACTGTTAATGAGGGGTGGGCTAACCATTCTGTCACTCTGACTCTGAAGTAAGAGCTGGGATACCTCATGTAGTGAGAGAGACCAGAGCCTCTTTCATTCTGACTCTAGCATGCAGAAAAGTTTCCTAAATCCAATCCTCAAATGCATGCCAAGTGTGAACTGGCATGTTTCTCACTCTGATTGCAGTTCTACCTTGAACTCTATAGGTGACTGATATGGGAAAGGGCTGTGCAACCAGTGGTCAGTCTACAGCTCTGTCACTCTGAATTCACAGAGCCTTGAAGCTGCCTCACAGTGGGTGGGGTTGGCATTTGCCAACTAAAAGAGAAAACTGGAAAAGGTGATGGAGAGAATACAGAAAAGGTGGATTCAGAGAAGGACTGGTCATTAACTCTAAACTCAGAGGATGAATTGTGTGGAAGAGATTTAAAGGGGAGAAAGAAAGCACAGGAGTCTGTGACTGGTGCCTGTGGGATAGGAGTGCAGAGGCATTGCTTGAATCAAAGAGCACTAGGGCTGAGAATGCTCCTACCTCACCATCATCTTCATTGTAAAGAGAGTGATGGCAGTGAGGAAAACATCACATAATCATATGGTGGAAGTACACACTTTAAGATCATCATCATGAAAGTGAATGGAACAAATTCACACATAAACTTGGAAGAGGAAGGAAAGAGGGGTCAGAAAGCACAAGCCAACAACGTACTTTTCTTATGTAGTCCTCATGTTTCATATCTACAATTTACCTTTTAACAGTGCTGTTCATTCATTTTTTTATTTAAATATGGGATGTGTGGAAGCCCCTTGCTTTATTAAAATCCATATTTTACTTTGTTACACTGTACCCAGCTTTTGTGGGTGAGTTATTGGTAGTTATAAGCCTATATTTTTCCCTTTGCAATATTGTGTTTACAATATATTATCTTGAAGCATTAAAAATCTGGTAAAGCTGTAGTAAGTGAATGGGACAAAAACTTTAATGGTGATCCTAGACTAAAAATAGCAACAGCTACATAAGGAATGGATTAAAACCAAAAAAATATTAGATAACCCTGAAAAGTTTCACAGACAATGAGTCGTAATTGTTTAATTTACCAGCACAAAATTTCAGAGCATCCATATACTAGAAGGCGATCTTAAAACATTTATACAGAGAAGTAAACAAGAAATTCTCAATGCTTCTTTCGCTTTTGTTAAAGAAAGAGATTGAAAACTAAGATTTTAAAGGCCTGATTGGACATTTAAGAGGCAGTTATTACTGACCTCTTATGAGTATTGAATGAAAATAGAACATAGGTACCCACACTTCATATGGGAATTAAAAATAAATACTCACACATCTAAGTTACTCATAACACATTTTTCAAAAATGTTTCATGTATTAGAACTTTAATAGTCATAAAAATGCAGAAGAGCAGAAATATAAGGATACCTTTAGTTGATCATGTCAATAAAAATATATTAAATAAAGGGACATTTTAAAAAGGAATAAAAATGAATTGGTGGGTAAATAACTTAATCCAAAAGAAGTGATGGGTCAAAGACAATATTATAAAAATGTTAGACAATTTCATTAGCAGTAAGAAAAACAATCAGACAGCACAGTACAATTTGGGGGAGGAGGCCAATGAAGTCCTTATGAGAAAATTTATGTCTTGAAATTCTTTCTACACTATTGTGAGAGTAGAGGAAGAGGCTCTCACAAGGGCACGGTGAAAAGATTTAGAAAGTCCAAATCAGAACTAGAAGAGGAATTAAGAGTGGCTGGCCAGATCATTTACTCAAAATGAAGGTTCTAGATTACTTCACCAATCAGAGAAGGGACTTTCAGGGCCAGAGTGAGGAGGATAAAGGAGATAAGGGAACTTCCAGGATGAGAAGGTATGTTAAGAATGGTGAAGTGAGTTTGGGACTCAGGACCAGGAAAATAATGAATGGTAGCTGGCCAGGGCATGGCTCCAAGTGGTGTTTTCCAGAACAAGTGACCAACAGGAGAAGGCTACCCTAGTGTTGGAAAAACTGTCAATCTCACAATCCATTTTAATATAAACAGGGTGGTATGTGAAAGGGACTATTGAAGAAAAATGGAAAAGGAAGTGGTCAGAGACTAACTATAGACATATGCAAGGCTAAAAGACAACTGACTGAATTTTATTCTACAGGAAAAAAGAAGATATTTAAGATGTTGGAGCAAGAAAATATCATAGATAACTCAGTTCATTAAAGGTATAAGCTAACCAGGTTGTATGGAGCATATATAGGAGAAGGAAAAGACTTGAGGACTGAAGTTCTACTGGAAAGTTATTGGAAAATTAACTCATTCTTATAGAGGGGTAATGAATTTAGCAGGCAAAATGAAATACACATTTTTAGATGTGGTTGATATCAAAATTTGTATTGCTTGATCATATGTATTTTAAACAAGATTTTCTTTTTTTACATGCAAGTGAAAGGGAGAGAGGGACATTTATATGAAATATTGGAGGAAAAAAATAATTTAAATATTTTATATGAAAGATCCTAAGACAATGAACTAGAATAATAGTTGAGTGAGTGAGAAGGACACATATGTGAAAGCTATAAATATCTTTCTCCCTACTCTTCCCTTGCCTATAGCTAGAAACTCATAAACACAAAAAATATTTATCTGTCCCTCAAGCCATCCTTAACGTATTTAGCATCTATTGACTGCCAACTATTTGTCAGGTCCTCTAATAGCTGCTGTAGGGGGAACATTGGTAACATAGAAATAGTCCTTAGAATGTAGAAGTCTCTATTCCTTCAAAAAAGAAAATACACTCCCATACACCCACACTGATAATTGATAAAATTAGGACCCCAAAGGACTGTGATTCTATAGGTAAAATTACCTGAAGTGAACCTCCCTGACCTGAACCAACTCTATACACAGTGACACAGTTTGCTCTTTGTATGTGTAAGTAGGGTTGTGTTTCTTAATTTCTTAGAATCCTTGAGGGCAAGTAGAGTTTGACATATATCTTAATCCCCATATTTAGTTCAGTCCCAGGAATATAGTAGTAATTAATTTTTTTTTACTTAATTTACTAATATTGATTTTATGCAGATTCAGAAAAGTGACTTCAAACCAAATTTGAGGAGTTACTATAATAATCCTAACACCATAAGTCTCACATGAGTCTAAGAAAAATCATTTTAAGATTATATTAAGAAATAATTATTAAATTGAGGTCTAATCTTTTTTCCTTACAATCTTATTCTTGTTAAAATAATCAGGGTCTGAAGGACATAACTGGTTGAGGACAATACCCACAAGTCCTCAAGGAATATGCTCTTGAATATTAGGTGAGGCCACCCCAAATTAAGTTCCTAACCTCTGTTTAAAGGAACAACCAAACCCAGTCAAGGACAGTTCTTACCCTTGGAAAATGAGCCCCTGTTATTGAACCCCTACATTAGAGTTTAGGGTGACCCAGCTCATGAAACAGAAAACCACTAGAGTGGTCTAGATGGAGTTGCATTCCTCTGTCTACACTGCTGGAGGCAAATGAGTAGTATAATAAAGCAGTAGGAGGTACTGAAGATGTTTAGTCCACATCCTCAATAAATACAGATCAATGTGGGATGATATTCAGTTGTCAAAAGAAGTCCCTCTCAAGGGTTATTATTAAAATATTATGACTAAAATTTTCAGTTTCTCCACTGACCATCAATTTATTGATTACCACGTAGCCTAACTAATAAATTGATTATTAATTACCAAGAAATCTTGTCTCTCATGGTTTTATTTTTCCATTCATCTAGTATGTTACAAGGATCATTGTGTGTCAGGACATTTATTGGGCTAATTATTTGACTATCCCATGAATTGTTACTTATATTAAAACAGGTTAAAGGAGCAACATCTCCCCACTAATGACAACTTCCCTGCTTTATAGACCAAAGCTAAGTGTGAGAATGTTTCTGTTAAGGTGAGCTGGAATCACTTTCCATAGGATCTGCTAGGTGGAATTCAGGAGAAAATGGTCACAAATAACATCAATTTATACTTTTCTCTAGGTTTCTCTGTCTTTAATGACATTTCTTCTCATCAAGAAACTACTATCATGAAAACTAAAGGTATAATTCTGACTATTGCCTACTTCTCCCAGACAGGAATTGGGGTACTCGGGAATTCCTTCCTTATTTGTCTCTTCAACTTTGTGTTTCTCAGTGGACATAGGATGAGACCTATAGACATTATTGTCACTCAGTTAGCCTTGGTCAACTGCTTGGTGCTTCTGTTAAAGGGCATCCCTAAGACAATGGCAGCCTTGGGTATGATGAATTTTCTGGATGACATTGGCTGTAAAATTATTTTCTACTTTCACAAAGTAGCTCGAGACCTTTCCCTCAGCATGACCTGCAGCCTGAGTGTCTTTCAGGCCATCACCATCAGTCCCACCAACTCCAACTGGGCAGTGCATAAAGCCAGAGCTAAAAAATACCCCATTCCCTCTAGTCTACTCTGTTGGACTTTTCACCTGGTTTTGTCCAGCTATATTACTTTGGGAATTAAGGGACCAAGTCAAAATGGAAACATCACTGAAATACAGCATCATGGATATTGTTCTTATAAAATTCTTTCTGGATATCGTGGCTCATTAGTAGCAACTGTTCTCTCCTTTAGTGATGTTATATATTTGGGACTTATGGTCTCTGCCAGTGGTTACTTAGTGATACTTCTGTACAGGCATCGCAAGCAGATCAAAAAAAGTCACATTACCTACCTCTCCCCCAGAGCCTCCCCTGAGACCAGGGCCATCAAAACTATCCTATTCTTAGTGATCACCTTTATTTCCTCTTACTTACTCAATTGCATCTTTTCAACATACATGGCCGTTGAAAAGGCCCCATTCTGGTTGACACACACATCTGCATTCCTGGGTTTATGTTTCCCAGCTGTTAGCCCCTATGTGCTCATCAGCAGTGACTCACAAGTTCCCAAGTATTTCTATGCTCTTTCAGGGAGGAAAACCTCAGATTCTGACCCTGATAAAAGATTAATAGCTCTACCCAGGGGGACTTTCTGAAAACTCCAGTTAGAGGAAAGCATTCACCTTATCGAATGAGACATGAATCAGACTATAAATATTAAATTAACCTATTTCTTAGAAGCAGGAGCTGACTTAAGAATGTTGATGGTAGTGTCAGAGAGTCATCTCAAGTTGCTGATTGTTGGGGACTTTTATTTCTTGTGTCATCTGTAGTATCCTTGAATATCACAGAAATCAGAGAAAAACCTCACAGAAATCAAAGAAAAAAAGAAAAGGATCTCTATAGACAACAATATTCACAGCTGCTATTTTCATTGTAGCTCAAATTGCAAACTACTGGGGTGTCCTCTTATTTGGGAAGGGCTAAAGAAATTGTAACATGTTGTGATAATAGTCTATTATTGTCTCATAAGAAATAGCAAAATGTTAAGAAGTGACTTTGAAGACCTCTATGAACTGATGCAGAATTGGAAGTAGAATTGATGAAATCATAACAGCATTATAGAGAAGTCTCTGTTGAAAGATTTAAAACTTTAATCACAAAATTATATTCCCCAAGGTAAAAATGGTAAAGATGAAGCATGACAGTGACATTCACAGAAGGCATGAATTTAATGTGCAATAAGGGAAGTACTGGGCAGCTAAGTCACCCTTCAGTGGATAGAGAGCCACACCTGAAGTAAGGAAGGCTTATCAACCTGAGTTTAAATCCAGTCACAAACTCTAATAGTGTGATGCTGGGTAACTTCCTTAACTTTGTTGGCCTCAGTTGCTCATCTATAAAATTAGTTGGAGAAGGAAATAGTTAACCACTCTAGGATCTTTGCCAAGAAAACCCCAAATGGAGTGACAAAGAGTTGGACACCAGTGAAATAATTTAAAAATAACAAAATTATTATTGACTATAGAAGGCTGGTACAGTGGACAGAGCCCTAGGACTGACATCAAGGAAACTCATTTTCCTAAGTTCAAATCTGGCTTCAGACACTGTGGGGACAGTCACACACACACACACACACACACACACACACACACACACACACACACACACACTGTCTCATCAATCTAGGTGATGTGGTTGAGGTAGATATGAACAATCTAAATTAGTCTCCCATATCTGCTCAATGGCCTCTGTTCCCCCTCCCTAACTCTTAGTATTTCCCTGAGTTCTAGCCAAGTGGATTGGTTATAATGAAAGTACTTTCTCCCCCAAAATAGATAATGCTTCATTAGATACAAGT
>JAQQSK010010476.1:0-12668 GCA_028658325.1 Potorous gilbertii | reverse complement strand
GCCAGTTCAGTCAATCAATAATCTGATATTTCATGGTTCCTCTTTGAAATAAAATAGATACATGTATGTCAGGGATTGTTTAAGTGTAAGTAAAATTTTTCTTACAGCTTGTTGGGATTTTCTTGGCAAAGATACTGGAGTAGTTTGCTATTTCATTTTCCAGCTCATTTTACAAATGAGGAAACTGAGACAAGTTTAAGTGACTTGCCCAGGATTACACAGCTAGTAAGTATCTGAGGTGATTTGACTCAGGTCATCCTGATTCTAGGTCTAGTCCTCTATAGATAGGCTGAATCCTCAAATTCCCTTCAGTCATTTTAAAGGGAAAAGATTAGTCCTATACATCATTCACTATGCTAATTTCTTTTACAACTCCTCAAAGGGTAACCTGTTCCCCCTCCTCTATTTAGTGCATTCTTTCTTCTCTCACTTCTGATTCCATGTGTCTGAATTTAGTACCAAATATATCCATATTTTCTTCCTTACTGCTAGAAATTGACAAGGGAAACAGCAAGAAATTTTGTGAATTTCATGTTTTCCATGCCAAATGACCCCCATGAATTATGGTGAAGTGCTTTAATGCTGTGAAATATTAAGTTCATAGCAATCAGAGAGAACTAAACATGGTCTTAAAAGTGTGGCTCTCCTTCAAGGATCAGGGATTTCATTCCTAAGGGTGTTTCCTCCATCAGTATTGATGGTGGTGACCTCTCAATAGTTTGTGGTTGCTTTTTAGAAGTGCTGTGGCCAAAAAAATTTCATTGCCCTTTTTGTTCCTGGTGATTAGACTGACTTGGAGTCAGAAGTAACATGGGCTTGAATCCATCATCAAAGAAGAAACAGAGCTGAATTTAGAGAAAGAATACCTGAGTCTGGATCTTGGCTCTGCCACTAGCTACCCATGTGAACTTGGATGAGTTCTGGATCTCAAGTTTTTCATCTGTAAAGGGAGGGTGTGGATCAGATGATTCAGATTTGAGGATTTGAAGTGTCTTCTGGATCCATAGCTATGATCCTAAAAAGCTGTCTGCTAGTTAAAGGACACTCAGAGTTCAAACATTGTATTGCCAAGACAATATTCACAGCTCTGGTAGTGACCATAAATATGCCAGTGTAATTCTCAATCGCAAAATATAATAGACTCTCCATATAGAAAGCAGAAGAAAAACCTGAAAGTCCAATCCCAACACCAGAAAGCCAAATCCATCATGGTAGCCAAGAAGTCAATACACACTATCTCCCCTGGTGGGGCAAAGTCATTCCCAAGTCTCTCCCCATCCCCCTTGCTGAGACCTAGCTGTCTGCTTGCCTGTGTCCTCTCTCTCTCTTCCTCTGCCCTAACTGCTTTCACTCACTTCCTCTCAGCTCTGCTCCACTCTTCCTGTTCTGCCCATTCAGCAAGCTTCTCCCACCACATGTGACTTAGGCTTCCATGTGATTTAAATAGGGCCTATTAATGAATGGGAAAGATCTTCCCATTTAAATTAACATTACAAACACTTGGAAATCCTTTTATATGATCATAGCTTGTCCTTCTAGACCCTTGCTTAACTTCCTAAATCTATTCATTGAGTATACACCTTGTTCAGAGGTGTGCTAGTAAATGTTTTAAGCCATTGGAGGTGGGTTATGTGTTGGTCCTTCATTGCCAAAGAAGACCGTGCCATCAGAGAAATGATGACATGACTTGCACTTGACTTTGTTGTGAGGGAAGGAGGGCTGAGTAGGTCACTAGCCTCACTTCTTCTCCAGATCCATTTGAATCCAGTGACCAGATATTCATCAGGATGACTAGAGATGACCCAGGTGGCAATTGGGGTTAAATGACTTGCCCAAGGTCACACAGCTAGTGAATGTCCAGTGTCTGAGGTGAGATTTGAACTCAGGTCCTCCTGCTTCCTGCACTGATGCTCTATCCACTGTACCACCTAGCTGCCTAGTGGGTGGGAGGGAGGGTAAGAAGGGGGAAGTGTGCACACATATACATACACAAAAACACACATTAAAGTTTAATCTGCATTGTTAATATTTTCTCCATCACTCTCTTAAATCCAAACAATCCACAGGACAGTAAATCAAGCTCTGCTTTGTTGTGTTTGATAATTTCTAAGGTATAAAAGGTCAAAATGAAAATGTAACCATTGGCTTTCTTGAACCAGTTTGAGCTGGCTCTAGCGCATCTACTGACTCTTCCTAACTTTATTCTTTGTACTTACCATGATCTCTAATCCTTCCACTTCTCATTACTTTCATAAGATCATAGAGTAGTAGCTGAAAGAGACGTTCCAGGTCATCTAGTCAGGCTCTGAGTTAAGTGACTTTTCTAGGAGCACCCAGATAGTAATAGGGAGGGGATTTAAGCTGAGTCCTTGGACTTCAAACCCAGCATCCTCTCCACTGTACCATGCTGACTCCCACTGTCACTCCAGCTTTGGCTTCACTTTTCACCTTTGCCAAGCTTGAAGCTTTAGTTAACCAGTTCAACTCCATAGTTTTCTCTATCCTTGAATCCCTTCCTATGATGGGTCAAACCATGCCACGTCCTAGAGAGATACCTTTTACTGTCAACCAAACTTCTAGAAAAAGCTGTCTTCAGTCATTGCCTCTATTTCCTTTCCATTCATTCATTCGGCAACCCATAGCAATATGACTGCAGTCCTCAACACTCAGCTGAAATGACTCCTTCTGAAGTACCAATGTTCTCTTGCCAAATTGGATGACATTTTCTCTGTCCTTTTGTGCCCTTCCTGATAACTCTAGCTGTTTCCCACTCAAATTATCTTATATCTGTTAGGTTATCTCTTATAAATTAGAGGAATCTAGGTGGTACAGTGGATGAAATTCTGGACCTAAAGTCAAGAAGATATGAATTCAAAACCTTCCTCAGAAACTTACTTAGTTGTGTAACCCTGAAGAAGTAACTTATTTTCTCTCAGACTCAGTTTCCTCATCTATAAAATAGAGATTAAGCTAGCAACTACCTCATTGAGTTGTGAGGATTGAGTGAGATAACATGTAAAGTGCTTTATAAACTTTAAAGTGCTTCTATAAATACTAATTAGCATTATTATAATATATCTAATTATCTGTTATATTTGTGTGTATGTTCTGGGTTCCCCTTGCTACACTGTAAACTTCTCAAGGGCAGGAATTATTTCATTTTTGTCTTTGTTTCCCAGTACATAGCACAGAGCCTGGCATATAGTAGGCACTGAATTAATGCTTATTGATTGATTAATTTCTCTGAGTCTCAGCTTCCCCAAAGATAAAATGGAGGTAGTGATGTCTGTCTTGCCTACCTCATGGATTTGATGTGAGAACTGAATAAGATAATGTATGTAAAGTGATTTATACACTTTACGGCATTTTCATGTTCCATGCGATAAATGTCAGCCGTTAGTGTCATTAGAGTGCTGGACTTGGAAACGGAATGACCGGGGCTGAGATTCTGCTGCTGACACTTATTAGTTACCTGACTACAGGGAAGGTAATTAATCCATCTGAACTTTCCTTTTCTCATCTGTAAAATGGGGTAATAGCACCTGCAGCCAAGTGCTTCATTGGTTCTTTCTGAGACTCAAATAAGATGATATATTAAGGAGTATGGCTAGCCAGTGTGGTAGCATGCACTTACAATGCCTAACACTAAGGAAGGCTGAGGTGGGCACTGAATGATTGCTTGAATTTGGAAATCCCACAGAGGACTGAGGCGGGTCCTGTGACTCCACTCAGTCCTGCAACAGTATGATGAGCCAGGTACTAGCAGGCTAATTAAAGAGGGGTGAAGCCAGAGGTGTGCTGGAGCTGGCTTATACTGGCTAGTGAAAAGTGATTGCTAAATTTCCAGTGTGACCATTTCCACCTTGGAAATGGTTAAACAGGGGGCAGCTAGGTGGTGCAGTGGAAGAAGAGTGACCCTGGAGTCAGGAGGGCCTGAGTTCCAGTTTGACCTCAGACTCTCTCTGGCTGTGTGACCCTGGGCAAGTCATTTAATCTTGATTGGCTCAAAGGGAAAAATAAAAAAGAAATGGGCCCTGATTTATTGTTTTATTGACTGTCTATCAGGGCTTGGGAACCTGTGGCCTTAAGGCCACATGTGGCTCTCTAGGTCCTCAAGTGCAGACCTTTGACTGAATCCAAATTTCACAGAACAAATCCTCTTTAATATAAAGTTTTGTTCTATAAAACTTGGATTCATTCAAAAGGACTACAAGGTCATTTGTGACCTTGAGGCCATAGGTTCCCCACCCCCAGGCCGCCTAGATTTACAAAAGTGCTGCAAAAATATTAATAATGCAGATTAAACTTAAAAGTGTGTCCTACACACAGTTGTTTTGTTTTGTTTTTTTAGTGGAGAGCTAGTTGTGAAACATTTCCCAGCACTCCCCTGGGTATAGTCATATACCGGGCCTACAATTTTGTGGAGGAACAAACGACTTTTGACTGAATTAGGTAAATTGACTAAACGGTGCGCCATCCTACTTTGTTTCAATACTTCATACAACTGTTGTAAGAAACACAATTAGATAAGATTTGTGCTTTACAAACTTTAAAGCACCATATAAACAATAGATATCATTGGTTGTTGTTTTGTGGTCCTAGCCAGGTAGATAGCAGGAGCCTCAGTATGCTGGATCCCAAATGAATCCCTCATCATTTACTGAGTAGCTGAAAGGCTGAAAAATAAATGAGCCCCCCAAAAATCTGATAGAATTGGGGTAAAGCTAAATCTTAGCAAATTTTAATGGGTTTGACTTTAAGGTAAATAATGTTCTGGGAATAGAGAGAGGACTCTTCAAGGGAAGATGCCTTTGTTTTTTATGTATATTCCATTGTCAGGAAAAGATCATTTCCTAAATTATCTATCACCTGTGATAACCTGATAGAAATAAGGCTTTTCTTTTGGTGCAGGGGAAAGAGGGTTAGGTTTGGAGGCAGTAGATAAAGGTTCAAATCATAGCTCTTCCATTTCCTACCTGTGCAACCTTCAGAAGGTCATTTTTCTCTATCTCTGTGTCCTATCTATGGAGCTTTCCACCCAAGTAAGCAATTTCTCTCTCAGCTGACTAGAATTAGGCAGCTTTGATGGTGAGGATGAATTTTACTTATGGAGGTAGGTAGGTAAGCAATGGCTCCACTTTTTATATTATTGTAGGATCCCATACTTCCACAGTCCTGACTCAGGAAATGCCCATGTAACCTAGTCATTTGGACAGATAATCGAGGGAATAAAACAATGCAGATGGGGCCAAAGAGCCAACCATTATCTTCCCTTAGCAACAACTCCATAACTTTGTATTGATTTGGTAATTGTCATTCTATTAAGCTAAATAAAGTATTTGAAAAAAATAAGATCTTCATTCACTGAAAGTCTCACTCTATTTGGCAAGATATGTGAACTGTTCTCCCCAGAGTGATGACTACTGTTAGCTATTTTAAATGAATTACCTTTTAGAATGGCCTAATGGCTGGACCATAAAGAATCTATTAGACATGAGGGCAGGGAGATGTCTTATTGTACTCCATATCTCCTTCTCCACCACCCACCCACTAGAGTGAGTCACAGCTGGGAGGTGCTCATTAATATTTGTTGAATTATTCAACAAATGAACAAGTGTTTGGAGTAGGAATTAGGAATTAAATGGCAGGTTTACACACTTTAAATAAAAAAAACTTTGCAATAGGAACTACTAATGTGACCCAATTGAGGCCCTACTTTTTGGCAGTATTGTAATTTAATATATTTTTGTGATCAGGAATCCTACTTAGAAAAGATTTACAACATTAATCTGGGAACCCTATGATGTATTAGCCACAATGTCTTCTTATATAGGGGTTTCATCATGAGTGGACCCAGGAAGCGATTTATCATGAAAAATGCCAAGTACTCTATAATTCTAGGTAGTTATTTAGATCTCAAGCAAGCTAAGGGGTTCTGCAGTTTAGAACATATACCATTGGGTGGTGAGATTTAATGTGTAAATACTTAATTCAGGGTTAGAACAACCTGACTTTTTTTTCTTTTTCAAGTTCACAAAACAATAAATAGCATAGCTAGTAGCTAAGATATGAATATCCCATTTCTTTAAGAAAGCCTGGTTGTTGTGAATAATGAATCTATGTAAACTCTTTCACTTTTCAAATTAGGGTGGTCATCCTAGACCTCTCAATTTTGTTCTCCAGTTTCCTTTTGCATGTTGTCCCTCCCCTCCCAGACTCTCTCTCTCTTTTTTTAACCCATTCCCTCCTGCCACCTCTTTGAGCTTATATTTCTGTCCTTGGCACTTAGAATAGTGCTTGCCACATCATAAGCACTTAATAAAATTTTCTTGCTTTTTCTTATTCTGTGTTCCAACACTATTCTGATTGTCTTATTTCTTTCATCCCCCTTTAGTTTCTATAATTTAAAAATTATATTTCTTTCTCTTTTTATTTTTTTTTAGCCTTTCCTTGTCAAATTGCTAAACTGATAACTGAATTTTTATTGGCTTTGTCAAGCCATAGAGATGATTCTGGTTCTTTAAAGGTGATATCTAAAAAACTCATTCTGCCTGGTCTTCTCAAGGTGGAAGTGTTTCAAGGACCTTAGAGTTGGTTAGGATCTCCGAGATAATCTAATGTGACACCCTTGTTTTATAGTTGTGGAAATGGAGAATCCTAGAACTTAAAGGGTGATTACACCACTATTGGGTATCTAAGACAGAATTTGAACTCAGGTCTCCTGACTCCCATTGATATCCTACCATGCCAATTCAACTCACTGTAAAACTGCCATCTAGGTGAAATGAATTTTATACTCTAATTTTATTCAATCACTTACTTATAAATTATAACACAATGCAATTTTTATTTATCATGGAAGTTAAATCTAGCTCTATGTAAATCTTTTATTTGTTTTACTTTTCTTTTTTCTTTTCTATGGCTCCCACAGGGTCATGATTGATAGAACAAAGTTCTGCAGATGAACCTAGTTAAGCTTCAAGAAAAATCATCAATGGGCTGACTGTGGTCCCATTTTTGGTCCCATCAATTCTCAAAAAATATGTACCAAGTTGTAGAGGAATTGCAGTCTGTATCCTTAGAGAAAATATTCATACTGTTTAAATCATGAATCCTTGAAGTATTGAAATATATAGCTCATGTTAAATATTCAAATATATATTTTTAGAGAATGTATAAAGTTAATACTTTCAAATTCAATTAAATAGTATTTTATTAAGTACACAGTTTCATAAATATAATTCATTTTGGGTGTGTTCAGTATTGTTCATCCTTCATTTTCAAAGAGGACCAGTGACATTATGGGTAAAGTTTTGACTTGTACGTGAATTGGATTTAAGTAAGACAGAGCTGCACAAAGTTCTCAGCCTCACTCTCCCAGAATCAAATCTAGTGGCAAGACAAAAGTCAAGATGACTGGTCATGGCCCAGGATTCTCTGGATGACCTTGGTGTCTTCAATGTCTGACGAAGCTCTAAGTTCTCCTCAACCACCTTCACGACCCCTGGAGCAAGTTGTTCTCATCCCCCAATCCACTGGGGGAAGTCTTCAAATGCGTGAGGTAGATATCCCTCTAAGTTACCTATGGGTTTGAGTCTCTTGATTATTCTCAACCTGGTTTAGCCCATCTTCTGAGACACTTCTACCAGGGTGTGGCCATTGCACATACTTCAGCTTCTTGGAACCACAGGTCAGAGTTGAGTGAAAGTGGACACCAAAGGTGAATGAGCAGCCCTGAAAAGGATTCAGTCAACCCTCGTACCAGGGGTGCTAGTCTTCCCTTAACAGCCCATACACCCTGGGAGTCTTAATAGTTAGGTATTTAAAGTCAAACATAAGAAATCTTCAATTTTACTTTAGAGCAATGATGACATGCTCAAATAGAAATGGATCCCTGTGCCATGTATTAACTTAGAAAACCATATGCCAATATTAACTATTTTCTATTTGTATTTGTATTTATTTTGTTAAACATTTCTCAGTTACATTTAAATCTGTTTTGGGCTGCCCTGGGGAGTTCTGCCTTAGAATTCTTTTGTCTCCATATTCTCCACTCTCTAGTGTCTAGTTAAATTTCTCGGTGTTATAGAGTAGTATTGAAGAGGTTTTTCACCCTGAAGTGTGTTGAAAATAGAGCTAATGGAATAGATCTATTTTTCCACAGGTAAACCACAATAAACTTCCCTACCTAACTTTTTGAATTTGTATTTTTCATCCTAATCATCCACCTTGTTTTTTAGAAAGAAGAGTCAAATGCAGTGAAGTCAAGTACAGTATTTATTCATCTAGGGTGAACAAAAATATGAACTGAGACAGAAAGAATAAACTTTATCTACTTAGTATACTCTGGAAAATATTCACATTGAAAGACTGATGAACTCTGATCAGTGCAATGACTAGCAATGACTCCAGAGTCCCATTGGTGTAGCATGCCACCCACCTCCTAACAGATAGGTGATGGATGCAAGCCGCAGTCTGAGATACTCATCTTCAGACACAGCCAATGTATAGGTTAGTTTTGCTTGACTATGCTTATTTATCAGGAAGCTTTTTGATTTTTAAATTGGGGGAGGAGGGTAATCTGGAGGAAAAGGGAGCAAGTGATAATTGCCACAAAAATGGGAGATAGGAGAGGGTCAATGAAGCATTCGTTACAGTGCAATCATTTAGTACATGGATTCATAGAGGGACACAGAGAAGAAGGATGGACAGCTTTTTCTTAAAAAATTTTTAAAGAGAGCAGGCTTTTGCGGTAGAGATTTGGAGTTTCTTGTATAAGTCTCTATTCTTTGCAGACAGAAATGTTTCTATTAATTGGCAGTTATCAAATATAAAATAACAAAAATGAAGATCATTTTTCAAAATGTAAAAGGAAAGAGCAAACAATTGAAACTGAAAATTGTTAAATTATAGCCACCAATCTCAGGAGTATGGATGTGGAACATTGTATATAATGCCAGACTTTTTGATTGGTTGTTAATCTTGCTGAATTAATTTTTTCTCTCTTTTTGTTTGTTTTTTTAAAGGGTTGATTCTTTGGAAGTGGGCGGGGGGGGGCAGGAGAAAGAATGTGTTGGAAAATTTGTTGTTATAAAAACAAAAGATATCAATACAAATACACATTTTTTTAAGTAACAGAATTGTACCCTCAATGACAAAAACTTTCTTATGTCATACTGTTACTGTTTTCTGCATTAGCCACTTCAACTAGAATCAGTCAAGCCAGGGAGTCCAGTGCAGATCTGCAGTAGGGTACACAAAGGTAAAGATAAGCCAGAGAGAGGAGAACTGATTAGACACAAGGTGAGCATACTATCCAAGGGTCAGGTAGGGAGGGCAGTTCAGGCAGACATGATTACAAACCAGTAAGATTGCAAGGATAGGTGAAGCAGACCTGATACCAGGACTCAAATCATCAGACAAATAGACTGGACAAAGGCACATCAGGGATCTATGCAAGGGGATCTATCAGGAAAGAATCAGACAAGATGTTTGAATGATAAGGGATCAAAAATCTAGAAAAACAATCTCAGAACCAGGGGAAGGGAAACAATAGTGAGAAAGGAACTTGATACTGACTTTTTTTTGTCTCATTCCAGGGGTATTCTTGCTTCTTGTGAAGGCAAGAACCAGTCTCCAAGCTTGACTAGCCTGGGGCTTGCAGGTGAAGATTAGTGGGAGCATTGATATGGAATGAGAAGTGAAAAATAGAGAGCAGGCCCATTCCCATTATGCAATAAATCATTTCTCAGTGTTGTGTGGCATAAAAGTGTAGTAAAATGACAGATATATCATTTGTGTTTAGAACATTAAATCTGATATTTCTGCTCAAATTGTTTACTTCTAGAAGTGTCTTCTTTATTATAAAAGCATCCAGCCTTTCCTTGACCCTATGACTTCTACAAGCTTTTCTCCTTTCATTTCTAAACTTCTAGAAAGAGTAGTCTATACTCGATAACTCCTTTTCTTTATTAATCACTCACTGCCCAAACCCTTCAAATGAGTGTGATGGAATTTGGGCAATCTCTTTGTGAAGGCTATGCTTTTCTTTCATTAGTTACTAGCTAAGTCTACTTGGGTCCCTCTTAAGGTTAATGACTTCCCTCTGGTATGACTTCCAAGTTATCCTGTACATAGTATATTCATCATCATTCAGTATATACTCAAATTCATCAAGCATTTGTTAAGTTCCCACCATTCCAAGAGGGTTAGGCACTGGAGAAGCAAAGAGGAAAACATTACATCCCTCATGGAGCTTATAATCTACTGGAGGATACAATATGTAAACAGTCCATGTAAAGGAACAGAGAAGACAGGACAAATTTGGAGAATAACAAGTAGGCCAGTTTGGCCAGTATGTGGAATATGGGAAGATGAGTGATGTGAAGCAATTCAATCTTTTACTAGGGCTGAATGAGAGAAAAATTATGCAGGTGAAATGGCTGTCAACAGAAATAGTCCTTCTACACATAAAGGGAGGAATTGTTTTACTCCCCAATACCCCATTCTAGTGGAAGTGTTCAACTAGGTCAGGATTTCCAGGATCATATGGGCATATGATTATTTAACATACATGCATATTCATAATACATATCTTCACTAAAAGTCCTAGCTCATACATTATCATGATGTAGAGATGAATTTGAGTTCTCAAAGGCCATGCTAGCAAAGAACAAACTGTGGTTGCTTCTACCAAACTGGAAATACTTTGAGTACTTACTACCAGAAGGTTGTATGCCAGGTGGTTCTGGAAAAGGACTTGAATTTAATAAAGAGAAAGAAATTGAGAAGATGATTTGAATGATTACGGAATTTTGAAGAATGCCAGAGGTTGAATGTAGGGAGGAAAACTTTGAGAGACCTTGAGAAAAGGTTAAAGGATGAAAAGGACTTAGTCTGAAGGAGAAAGTTTAGGGACCTGAGAAGGAGAAAGATTCAAAGAGAAGAAAAAGGTACTTGATATGACAAAATAACCTGGAAGATTATCTGTCTTTTGCAAAATGGTCTGAGAAGAAATAAAAAGATTGCTTGTTTTGAAATGTCATGGTAAAACTGAAGGACACTTCCTTTGATTAACAAAAGATCATTTATTTCCTTTTTTCTAAGGCTTCTCCATTCATAGTGGTCAAAGGTAAACTCAAGGTTCTTCTCATTGAATTAAATAATAACTTCCATTCTTAGTTCAGTTATCATAAATACAACTTAAATGTCTTAGTTCTAGGAAATCCTGGTTCTATCATAAATTAAATGAAATCTTTTATTAAAAGTAATTTTTAAAAACTCAACTTGATTTGGACTTTGCTTTAAGTGAGACTAATGATTTCAAATGAAAATACTGTCAAAACATATTCCAAAATAACATGATGAGGACTCAGTGCTTGCTATATTGTTACACACGAAAGAAACCATAATATAATGGGTGAGAAGGAGCAATTTTATTGCCTTTTTCCCTATGATGCCCCCCTCAATATTTTTAAAGATAGTATTGGTACAGCTAGGATTTCTAGAGTACTATCAAATAACAGTGATGACAGTGAATATCCTTGCTTTTCCCTGGTCTTATTGGAAAAGGCTCTAGCATTTATCCTTTGAAGACGCTCTCATTTGTTTTTA
Source organism: Potorous gilbertii (assembly GCA_028658325.1). Classification (NCBI taxonomy): domain Eukaryota; kingdom Metazoa; phylum Chordata; class Mammalia; order Diprotodontia; family Potoroidae; genus Potorous; species Potorous gilbertii. The sequence continues at coordinate 1,055 of JAQQSK010010476.1, read as the reverse complement.
GCAAATAAATAAAATGTCCATTTATTCCTATGTCCTATTTATTTCAATATTCCTATTATTTATTTGTAAATGGATTTTATATTTTCTTTTCTACATCTATTGATAAAACAATATGATTTTATTTTTTATTAATATAGTCAATTGTTTTTATTCTTTTTGTAACATTGAATTAGCCCTATATGCCTGATTTAAAACCAACCAACATATAGTGTATACTCTTTTTTAATATGTTGCTGGAATCTGTTTGCTAATGCTTTATTCATGATATTAGTCTATAATTTGTTTTTTCCTTCCCTTGTTTAGATGTTGACACCATATTTGTTTTATAAAAGAAATTTGGTAGAATTCTATCTTTTTGACATTTTGACTGACAAATTATATAGTTTTGAGGTCCATAAGTCTTCTGATGTTTGATGAAATTCAAATATAAGTCCATCTTGTCTTGGTATTTTTTTCCCCTTAGGAGTTCATCAATGGCTTGATTAATTACTTTTAATTTATCTATTGTCTATTTTGATATCCTTGGCATTTTGTATTTTTGCAAATATTTATCTATTTCACTTAGATTATTGGTTTCATTAGCATATAATTGGACAGTTTCCATAAATATCCTATATTTCTTCCTCATTTGCTATAAGTTCTTCATTTTCATTTTTTTAATATAAATTTATTTATTTAACTTTTTACATTCATTTTCACAAGATTTTGGGTTCCAAAATTTTCTCCCCATTTGTCCCCTCCCCCACCCCAGTACACTGAGCATTCTAATTTCCCCATCACCTATCTGCCCTCTCTTCTATCATCCCTCCCTTCTCTTGTCCCCATCTTCTCTTTTGTCCTGTAGGACCAGATAACTTTCTGTTCCCCATTACCTGTATTTCTTATTTCCTAGTAGCAAGAACAATACTCAACAGTTGTTCCTAAAACTTTGAGTTCCAACTTCTCCCCATCCCTCCCTCCCCACTCATTCCCTTTGGAAAGGCAGGCTATTCAATATAGGCCATAACTGTGTAGTTTTGCAAATGACTTCCATAATAGTCATGTTGTGTAAGACT
>JAQQSK010010475.1:0-12668 GCA_028658325.1 Potorous gilbertii | reverse complement strand
TCAGTCTTTTTCTGCCCCATCTCTGGGAAAAACATTTATGTAAGCCATCAAGAATCATGTTAGTTCATCATTGCAACTTGTACTATTACTGAGATAATAAAGGATTTAACATTCCACATCCCTCGTTGATGAAAACTTAAGAGGATCTGTAACAGTGTCATTGCCCCATAAAACAAATCCAGGTCAGATTTATTAATAATAACAAAGGTAAAAAGCAATCCTGACCTTTGGAAGTTTACATATTATTGGGAAGATGTAATATACAGGTTAATAAATTAAAGACAAATACATAATGAAGTAACTATAAGGTGATTTGAAGTAGAGGAGTGTATTAACAAGTGGTATTGGGGAAGGTTTCATAGAGAAGGAGACACCTAAGCTGACCCTTGAAAAAGAGGGGGTTTACAAAAGGTATAAGTGAGGCATTGAGGAAATAGTCCAGGCATGGTTCACAGCTTGGGTAAAGGCAAAAAGGTAAGAGATGCCAGATTTAAAGAATATCTAGGAATCAATTTGCTAGAATACAGAGTTTGTGAAGGAGAGATAAATCTGGAAAAATGGGTTGGAAACCATTTAAGGAGGTTCTTAAATGTCAGGCTGAGAAGTCTACATTTTATCCAAAGAGAACTGGGAAACCATTGAAGACTTTTTGAGTAGGAGAATGCCATGGTCACATCCATGCTTTGGTAAAATGATATTTTGACCGTTGTGTGAAATAAGATTAAGAAATGAATGAGACCAGAGGGAGAGATGACTAGTAATGGTGGCTTGGTCTGGGATGGTGGCCATGTAAATAGGGTGGATGCAAGAGATGTGGAGGACTTTAGAATCAACAGGATAGGACAAATGATTGAATGGGGATTGGGGGTGAAGGGAGCAGACAGAAAGAATCAAAGAAAACTGAGTTTCTGAATTTAAGTTAGCTCAGTGAACTTAACGTCAGAAAACATGAATTCAGATCCTGTCCCAGACAACAGCTGGGTCACCCTGAACAAATAGATCATTTAATCTCTCAAGGCTTCAGTTTTTGGAGTTGTTCTAAGTTTAACATTTTATCGTCCAGTGAGTTTGGTCATCAGGGAAAATTCTGATGCTCTTAATGAAAATAGCGAAATTGGGAACAGTTTGGGGGAAAGAGAAGTTCCATTTTGGACGTTGACTTTTAAATATGAGAGTTTGGTTGGCTCCTCCTGCCCCTTTTAATTTAGATGAAAGATCTTAAAACTGTGAGACTTCTGACTTGGTTTTCTCCATTTTTTTCAAGGATGGCAGCACTGCACTCTCTATTGCCTTGGAAGCAGGACACAAAGACATAGCTGTTCTTCTCTATGCCCATGTCAACTTCTCCAAACCCCAGTCACCGGTCAGTGTTGAATATTAAAGATTTAGAGATAAATTGAATATCCCCAGATTGATTCCCTTTTATTTGGTGAGGGCCTGGGAGATCTAGATGCTCTGGTATTCTTGATAAAGCTTGAATTTTCAACAACTTGGGCCTTGTATACAGGACAAGGCAGACCTGAAGCAGTACTGGTGTCCTCAGCACCTCCTTATTCTCTCTGAGATAGTGGTTGGGCTGTTCTGTTACCAAAAAGTGATTACTGTCCTCTTTGTAAATACTGTCTGATATTACCTGAGGACCCAGACCATGATATCTCTGCCCTTATTTCCTCTTTTCCATTTTAGGGATAAGGCCAGTCTGTTCAGTTCATACTCACACTTAACCAGAAACCCTGAGCCTTGGAAACAGGTGGTATATATGTTAACTGAGCCTTTGTCTTGGGAGGAATCCTCTTAACCAGAGGTTGGTGGGAAGAGCGTGACAATTTCTGCTGCTTTTAGGGATTTTAGAACCCTCAGGCTCACCTCAATCTCCAGTGCCTGCCCCAGTTCAGAGGTTTGGCCAGTACCACTATTCAGCCCTGCTAAGACTTATTTGCTTTATATGAGGCATTTTTGTTAGAAAGTGAACATGTTGCATCACAAACGAGACCAGCCTAACGCACTGCTTCCCCTGTATAGCTAGTTGAAGTCATTCTTAATAACATCCTCCCCATTTCTTTTCCCTTCATATTTTCTAGGGCACTCCTAGGCTTGGAAGGAAGACATCACCTGGACCTACCCACAGAGGGTCGTTTGATTAGTGATGGGCAAATTTTCCTGCTCTTCATGCCACCATTAAGCTGCTAACTGTTACTGTTTTTATGGTGACAGAAACTGAATGTAAATGTCTTGTGCCTGAACTCACCAGCAAACAGGGAGCAGAAGCCCAGTGTGAAAGGCAGAAAACATTCAAACTTAAAAGAAAGCAATGGGCAGAACACCTTGCTAATTAACGCAGGTAGTGCTGTAACTTTTGACCATTTTTCCACCTCTGTAGGAACCACCATCATCCCATTCTGTTGCAGTCGAGTCTCTATGTTCCGTTATGTACAGTTTTCGGGAATTGTAAACTCACTCGAGCAGGCTGCTTTTGCATCGTCCCCCTCCTCACCTGACATCCTTGATAGCGTCATGGTCTCAGTGACATCCCTTTTGTCTAGTGGTCAGATTTTGTGTACGTGTGGTTTCTTTTTCTTGAAAGATATTTATATTTACTAAATGTGGAATTTGCTGGCAATAATTCTCTTAAATTCCATTCCATTTTTTTCTTTAATTTCCATCATTTTAAGCTAAGAATATTGGAATGGCTTTGGTCGTTTAAGCTTGTTGGGTCTAAGCTGGTGGGTTTCTTCAGATTTAGGAATGGAAGGTAGAACTCTCCAAAGTCTAAAACTCACTAAAGAAAATGTCTACAATTCATTATGTCTATTGGATGTATTATGTAACTTTTTATATAAAAGATAACTATATGAAATTAATTTACACAGTATTTTCAACTTTTATATTCTCTAGTAACTAAACACATGAAGAATTATGTGTAATATTACCCTATTTTTATTAATAATTGCACATCCCTATTCATAGCTAATGTTTAAAATTTGATTTCTGTTAGAGGGATTGGGAAATATATTCATCTGTAGAGGAAAATAGTTTAGTTCTGCATATTTATGGAAACCTTTATATCATGTCACACTCACTTTAGGCCTATATGTATTTAAATGTTTGAAGTGCCTTAGACTCTTGCCATATTTTCAAAATAAAAATTCATTATGCTATTTTACTCTTCCTCTGCCTGGCTTTTGATTGCTGCCCTCTCCCAACACTGCTGAGTTATGGCAGAGGCAGTAAAAGCTGATTGATGTATTGAGTGAGGCAATGAGAGTGAGTGATTCACCAGTCTGGGACCACTGATGTGGAGAAGCTGTCTTCGGAGGGCACTGGTACCTTTCCTGCAGGTTGCATGTCACAGTTCTGAAATTTAAGACTTTATTAACAGAACAGCTCTTCAGACAGGTAATCTCCAGAGGGAAGCCTACAGAGTTGGTTATAGTCATGTCCAAAAAAACATACCAACCTTTGATTTCTAATTTTTACTGCTATGACCACGTGATCAACAGAGGATAAAGCAGTGAGGCCATGCAGAATCGTGACTTCTTTTTTTGCTCTTTTCAAGCAGCCCCTTTCGAGCCAGGTGGGGAGTCACAGAAGGAATGAAGCCTTCATCTTTGAATGAATGAGAAGTGATAGCCAAAGTGTAAGCTAGGGGGTATGGCACAGGAGAATTGTGAATTTTAAAGGCCAGGTATTTGTGTCAACTCCCCTATGGCAATCTCAGTGAATTTGACATGTCTGCCTTTTGTTAAACGTCATTGGGGCAGAGGGAGATGTGTCCCAAAATCATTTTTCTGAAAGCTGGATTATAATCTGAATTATCTTGCAAGCTCAGAAGGGATGTTTATTGCAAGGAGCAACATGGGAAAATGGGATAGTAATTTAGAAAAAAGTTTGAGGCAAGACTCAAGCCAGTTGCCCTTTCAATGTCAAAGGTACTCTGGAGGCAGGAAGGCTATCTTTTCAGGTGAATCCTGAAAGTGAGGTCTCATTAGACCTCCTGGAGTCATTAAGATCTTAGGATATTTTTCTCCCCCAGAATAGAACTGTTAGCCCTGGGATCACAGCTAAATTTCCACTCCAGTAATTCAAGTCCAAGTTTCCCTAGGTCAGAAATGTCATGATAAATTAAAATGGCATACTGTAAGCTTGTTTGTGAAAGTTGTGAGGTCATTTTTTGGGAGGGTCTTTAAGCAAGATGACTGGGGAGAGGGATTTGAATAAGAAAAGTCACAGCTTTCAGGTGGCCCGCGGTACTGAGAATTTATCCCATCTCTAAAGAAAAGAATGCAGTTGCTATTGTAAATCTGTACAAAAATATATTTGTACCCTGAATAGATTTTGTTAAACAGTAGTGGGGTGAATGAAGGAAAGGAAGTAGGGCTTAGGGTTTTTTGTTTTGTTTTATCTGTTTAAGTGTTATCCAATAGGCATAACCTTTGGCTCATGTAACCTGATTTATTTCTTGTTTGCTTTAATACCAGGCACTCAGAGTTCTTTTTCTCTTGGGATCTAAGCTGTATAAACAAATTTGATTACCCCCCGTTGGTATGTCTTAGATTTATTGAGGTTCGTCTATGAAAGAATTTGTAACAGAAGACTTAATAAGTTCCCAAAGAGAGAGGTCAACAGTTGAGTACGATATAGAAACCAGGGCTCCAAGTTTACTTTTCAGCCCATGTCAAACCAAGGCTGCTCTTTTAAGAGATCATAAAGTGTAAGAACCAAGAGAGACCTTAGAGATCAAAGTATTGAAGGATCATGCATTTATAGATCTGGTCCAACTCTCCTCATGAGGAAACTGAGACCAGAGCTTAGAGTGTCAGACCTGGGAGTAGACCCTGAGTTTCCTGTATCCAAGGCCAGTGAGCTTTCTGTAGCTAAAGCAACGTAAGCCAGAACTTAGACTCCACAGCAGGGGTAGTACAGGAATAACTGTGCAACCAAGGACTGAGTTGAATATAAAGACATATTGTTACCCTCTAATCTCTAGTTCTGGGATTTGTAAACAGACTTCACAGTTTTCTGCTTAAAAACCTTTGATGGTCTGAGGACATCCAACTTTTAGTAATACTTTCTTTGCCTGTAGAAAATAATACCAGAGGGAGAGGGGTGGTGAATCCAAGCAATTACCATATGTCAGTTTTGGAAACAATATTTGGCAAAACCAAGGAATCCTCCCTCATGATTTTAAAAAATACAGTATTTTCCTTTTTCATATTAAAGGTCTCTTGGATTTTACATGAACGCTAGATTTCTGATTCTGTCCCTTATTGCTTTTCAATGTTTCCATCCATTAGTTCATCTTTCTTAGAAGTCATTTCCATAGGGGCTGTTATTGTAGACACAAGTGTATTAAACCGCCTTGTACAAAAGGAGTGGCCAGTAGATCTAGGATTACAGACCAAAGAGCTGGAAAGCGTTCTAGAGGCCACATTATCCAACCTCCTCATTTTGCAGAAGAGGAAACTGAGTCCTAGAGGAGTTGTAACTTAAGGGTCACAAAGATAATAAATGACTGAAGTGGAACCTGAATCCAAGGCTTCTGACTCCAGATTCAGTGCTTTTCCACATTACACTGCTGTCTCACATTGGATGATTTATTAAGTAAAAGCAAAATATATTTCAAGCAAACCGGTCCTTCTAGTAATTTTCCCAGGCTTATCTTTTCCTTTCTTAATTCCTCATAAAGCAGGAATTTGTCCACTCAGTTCAGAAGAGAGTACTCCAACTCGGAATGTGTAACCACATCAGGTTTACATTTTCTGTTTTACTGAAAGAGTACAATTTTTTTTTAGCACTGGTCTGTGACCACAAACCACTTACTTCTTCTGTTTCTTGCCATAAGGAAATTACTAATCATGTGTTTGCTTCTTTCTTATTTATCACAGCTGCAGATTCGAAGCCATTTTGGCTTCTATGACTTTTTCATATCTATCTGCAAATCATGGGTTGCCATGGCCAAAATTATTTCACCACCCCATGTTTGGCCAACAGGCTCAAGATGAGCCTGTTCTTTGTTAATTGGTTCTAGAGTCACAGACCAGAGTCTGTCCCTGCAATAGCATTGAAAGCCTTTCCAGAATGGTGGAACCTAATAAAATCCGTAACCCAACGATAGCCTTCAAGAACTTCCCAGACTCATTGCCCCAACACAATGACACATCCAAGTAAGATTTTGTGGAGTCCTGCACTAGTCCCCTAGGAGAAGGCTTCTAACACATTGAGCAGATACTAGGTGGAAGGCCTAAGGAAAAACATAAACAAGAATGACATAGGATGGAAAGGCTTGGATGGATTGTATCCATGATGTCTTTGGAAAACCATTTCCTACAGTCTAGCTCAGCATCTGCATCAAAGCCAGGTCACAAAGGCTATTTCTAATAGGTGAATGGATCTAAGAACGTGCCAGATTGGGAGAATGTTCAGAAGTCAAAAAGTAAGCATTTACTACATGTCTTTTGTGTGTCAGGCAACTGTGCTGGAAGGAATTTACATTTTGAGGAACAAGCTATCCAGTGCCTTAATGTTAAGGACTTTTGATGAGTTGAGAACCCCAAGTAGAAAATGGGTTAAAGAAACGTTGGAGAAAGATTCAGAGAAACCATGGAAGAATTCTATAAACAGATATGCAGAGTGAAATGAGAAGAGAATTGATGTAATTACTGCAGCATTGTAAGTAGATTTGACTCCAAAAGACTAATGAAGAATGCTTCTCATCTCCTGGTAGAGAGATGACAGACCATAGGTGCAGAGTGAGACATACTTTTCAGACAAGACATGAATTTGTTTTGCATGACTGAATTATAAGAAAGTGCTTTGGGGTAGCAATGCAGGATGGTAGTGATTAGAGATTTTTTTTTCTTAAAGAAAATGAAAAATTTTTTAAATTTGCCAAAGAAAACAGAAGGATGTTCCCAAAAGGACAAAGGTGAGGCAGTATTGTTAACTACTTTGTAAAATGTGCTTAAGTAAAAGGCAAGCAATTTATACACAATAGACTCACCATTTCATATATAGTACTCTTTCTATTTTTACATGCAGGTTTTTTGTCATGTGTATAATTCTTAAAAATAGAAAATTCTGGGGGAAAATGTCTGAGATCAAATAGCAAATATGGCCAGCACAAAAATTCTCAGCCTTCTACAAGTTTCCAACTTGCACATATCTCAAACTACCCGACGGCACTAAGCTGTTTACCTGAGAGGGCCAAAGATAACCCAAGATTGCCAGAACTCTTACCAGGCCTTATTGGTCAGGAAGCAACACCTGGAAGAGCCATATCATGTGAAAATATACTGGAAAAGACCAAGGACAAGCTCACCTGACCCCTTTTTCCCCTCGAGTTTTCTGAGCACCTTAGAAACACAGAAACCATCCTCATCTCTTTCCCAGCTGTCCACGCTCCTCCAAGTTAGGAAAGATTCTATCCATTGGATTAATGGACATAAATCATTTTTAATTGCCCCTGGATTTCCCTGTGGGCTCAGATAACTCACTTCCCTCCTCTGCTGGGATATGTCACCCTTTAAAAGTTTGGTCTTTGAACAGGAAGCACACAGGAAGGATCACCTTTCCTACCAAGAATTTTTAGCCTCATCTGTCAGTACTTGGAAGTTCCAGCCTCAAGGGACCAAATGCTCACTTAGCTGCAAATGCTGGCTCCCCTTGAGATGTCAGTGAACCCAGTCTTCAGCCACTAAGGCCTTATGAACCTCACGTTCCCACAGAGGGAAGCCCCAAAACAACAGGTTTTGTCCCTGGGGGTAAATAAAACTTTTGAGCACATGAAGATCCACATTCCTTTATCAGGTGTGGAAAAGGAAAGGAGAAACATGGAATGTGGGCCTGCAGAAGAAACAGAAGAATTGTGACCAGGGGATAGAAGAAAACTTCAGTTTGATCTGGAATTTGAGTGGAAGATGAAGTGGGAGCACGTCTTCATTCTGTTGTATAGAGAAGATAAGTAGAGTAGATAATCCAATAGAACTGAATTTAGCTAGATGGCTCAGTGGACAGAGCACTGGACCTGGAGACAGAAAGATGTGAGATCAAATCCAGCCTTAGACACTAATTGTGTGACCCTGAGCAAGTCACTTAGCCTCTGTTTGCATCAGTTTCTTCATCTGTTAAATGGACATAATAACAGTACTTAACTTCCCAGAATTGTGCTTATGATAGTCAAATGAGATAGTGTGTGTAAAGTACAGTGTTGGGCATATAATAGTGCATCAATATTTTTTAAGAACCTATGTGGGCATGGTGAATACAGCACTGACCCTGGGGTCAGGTGGACCTGAGTTCAAGTGTGACCCTGGGCAAATCATTTAACCCTTTGCCTCCAAAAAAAAAAAACACCTTACATGCCACTTAATAAACACTTATTAAATAATGCTTATTCCCTTCTTTTCTTTACTCCTTATAAACATTTATTGAAGCACCTCTTATGTGTAATGTACATGAGGCATAGTATACTATGGTATAGTAACTGGGAAGTGGGTTTGAGTCCTGCCCCTGATATATATTGACTGTGACCGTGGGCCATAGACAACTACCAATTTCTCAACAGCTCCGACAACCCTTTAAAACTATAAATTAGGGAAGGGTAGAGGGAATTTTCTCCCTGTGAGTTCCCTAAACAAACTAAATCACAAGTTTAGCCCTTCTTCTATCCCCTCCACAAGTCCAATTTTTTTTTTTTTGCTAGACATTGTGCTAGATTGTTGATACATAAAGAAAAAAATTGTAAGTCTGTACTCTGAAAGAGCTTACATTCTACCAGGGTGATACAACATAGGTCAAGAAAAATAAACGCTAAGCACATATTCAGTCATTTCCATTTCAAGAGGTAGGGAATATTAACAACTGTAGAGACAGGGAAAGGCCTCACTTAGGAGGTGATCTTGGGTTGTGCTGTAAAGGAAGCCAGGGCTTCTAAAAGGTCAATAGGGTAGGGAGGAGATCATTAAAGACTAGCGACAGCCTGTGCAAAGGCATAAAGTGGGCAGATAGACTATAGCATACAGGGTAGAGCACTATATGACTGAAGAGCTCTATAGGCTCTGAAGACATAGAGTGCCTCATCTGAAACCCTTATAGATTACTTTATTGGAGAGGATTGTGAACAAGTCATCCTTCCAACCAACAGCAAGGACTTTTTTTTTATAAAAATAAATGATTCCTTACAACCTTAAGTGATGGATGAAAAAGACTATGCCTAAAGGACAAAATTAATAAACGAAGAAATAATACTCGCTGAAGCAATCAGAAACAAGTCTAATTTATGAATTCATATTTAGGTGTGTGGGTAAGGGAAGGAGAGACCATAGGAGACATCAGAGCATAACCAGGGAATCCATTAGGGAACTGAGATTTAAAAATCAAGAGATATGATTTTCCAGTGCATGAGATTGCAGCACAGGGATCCTGGATGTGACTGTCAGCCAGTCATAGTACATTTTCTCAACCTCTCTGATCAGATCCATGCATTTAACTTTTCCTACATTTCACATGGAGAATATGACCATTTTCTATGTAACGTAGCAAATCTTTCTTCCCAGTAACTCAAGTCTGTAAGCTAACATATATGAAGTCTTTTGGCCAATCTTAAAGTGAACGTTATTTATTATTAGTACTAACTATACTCATAGTTTGTGTTTAAGAGTGTTTATCATTTATCCAAAAGGGTGAAAGATTAGGAGTTAGGGCTTATACATTCTTAGTTGAGTGTTGGCCTCTTGCCCTATGATTCTTGACTTCACTTACAGGATTATTATATGCACAATGACTCCACACATTCACTTGGTGAAAGAGAAAAGGTCTTCCTTGTGTTAATTCAAACCATTTTCACTCTTTGTATTGACTCAATGAATGCTGATCTGAGTGAGACGAATTCTTCTTCAAGACTTTGAGACGCATAGAAGACAATTTGTGCCAATTTGCGTTCTCTGCAGCTGTTCCCTTCTGAATAATGACTTTATATACTTCATCTGAATTGGCAAAAAAGCTACAATGATTTGTCTCATCAGGGTTTTGACTGCTGTCACCCTGGATGTGCTCACTCAGTAATGAGACACAAAAGCATTTGTCTGAAGACAACAGGTGCCTGTAGACCAACATGGAAGGATCACTCGATCTGAAGGCGTGCCATGTTTTCTCATCTTAGCTTTGGGCTTCATTGATTGGATGGACATAAACAATAGGAGGGAAAAGAAACCAGTATTTCTTTGGAAAATCCTTGCTGTTGGTTGGAAGGATCACTTGTTCACAATCCTCTCCAATAAAGTAATCTATAAGGGTTTCAGATGAGGCACTCTATGTCTTCAGGACCTATAGAGCTCTTCAGTCATATAGTGCTCTAATGAATATCCTGCCCCTAGTGCTTCCTGTATTCATTGTTGGAAGATGTGACCGGATAGAAAGTTTGTTCTCTCTTGTAGAATATATTTTTTATTTAGATAGGGATAGGCACTGAACCAGTACTTTCATCAGCAGAAAAGGATCCACCAGTTGAGGAAACTCCCTCCAGCTCAGGGCAGTACCTTCTCTGCAACTTATCGCTTTAGAGTGTTACCTAGAGCTGGTGTCTGAAGCAGGATTTGAATCTATTATCTTCCTCGCTTGAGACCAGCTCTTGATTCCCTGCACCATGGTTGTCTTTCATTTTTACTTATATAAATAGGAAAGAACTTCTCATGTGTCTTCCTTTACTGCAGACATATTTTCTTCCTATGTTGAAACTACTACTCTGTCATATTTCATTTGGCAGATTGCTATGGGCAAGTTTTTTCCTTTTCCCTCCATTTTCAGTTTAAAGTCCTTACAAAGTTAAAGTTCTCACAGTCCAGGCAAAGAAACTTTTACTGACTTGTTAGGATGTACTACATCTCCACCTATTTGCCATGGTCCAGAAATTCAGATCTATTTCTGTAATGTCTTTTTCTTAACCAGCTGTTCATTCTCCAAATCTGCCTGATTTCTTAAGCTCTGATTTTCAGCTGGTGCTGGTGATAAGAATACCACCTGTGCCCCAAAGGGCTTCAATTTCCTTCCAGGAAGTAATACTGCTTAGTAATTCTTTCTAGGTTCCTTCAAGTGGTATCATCTCTCTTTATGAATTATTGGGAATGGGTGGTGGGCATCAAGTTTGCCATGACAAGTCTCAGAAGGCTAGCTGTCTTATCCTAGATATATGCCCCAAGATAACAGCAGAACTCTATCAGCTTTGGGTCAACAAGTGGCCTTGGTACCCCTCAACAAGGAATCACCAACTACTACTATTTATTTCTTACAGTGACCTCCCAGAGCTAAATTTATGATCCATTACAAAAAGACCTATCTCCTAGGAGCTCCTAGGAATCCATGTCATCGGTTCTTGTAACGCAAGAAGCTGTTTCTTTCAAGCCTATTAGACAGCTCCCAATGTTAAATGGTCCTTTTTCGATTCCTCTCTGTCATTCTTCTACTTTTCCATAGTCCTTCTGTCTCTTCAGATTCCTTTTCTTCTTTGCTTTCTTTTGGAAATCATCTAGGAATCTGGGTGGTACAGTGGATAAGAGTGGGTGACCAGAAGACAGGAAAACCTGAATTCAAATTCTGCCTCAGTTACTTCCTAGATGTCTGATCCTGGGCAAGTCTGCCTCAGTTTCCTCAATTATAAGATGGGGATACAACTAGCACCTATCTCCCAGGATTACTGTAAGTCTCAGATGAGATGTTTGTAAAATGCTTTGCAAAGCTTAAAGTGCTATGTATGCTAGCAATTATGTGAAACACTTCTCTGAAGGAACTCAATTCCACCTGGTAACTTAAAACTAGAGGCATTCCTCCAATTCCTTTACCTTTTTTCTAAGAGACAGAGTCACCTGTGCTTTGTACTCATAACAACACTAACCTTTTGCAAGTTGGTACAAAATCTGTGCTTGCAATATCTGCATTCCTCTGAATTTCTCATTGGTAACTTTCATAGCAAACAGTCTGCTGCTGGACAGGAGGCTCAGTTCCTGGGCCTTTTGAGTGAAGTTTGTTTAATTTACAGCAATCTTCCCAATTCCCTTTTCACTTTTCCTTTCTCCCCTCCAGAAATTAGTCTTCTCTGCTGCATTCACTTAGTATTTTCTCTGCTGCATTTACCTGATTTTTGCTTTAGTCCCAGTATATGTATTATATGTATCTGTTGTCTTCCCTCATTAGATAGTAAATTCCTTGACAGTAGGGATTATTTAATACTTGGTCCTTGTACTCTGACTGCAAACCACAGTGCCTGGCACATAGTAGGCACTTAAGAAATATTTGTTAATAGTTCTAATTATGTATAATATGTAATAATAATTTCTTACTAGTGGAACACTAATTCACTGCTGGTGGAGCTGTGAGTGGATTCAACCATTCCAGGAGAGCAATTTGGAACTATGCCCAAAAGGCTATAAAAAGGTGCATACCCTTTGACCCAGCAATACCACATCTAGGGTTGTATCCCAAAGAGATCATAAAAATGGGAAAAGGAGCCACATATTTATAATAGCTCTTTTTGTGGTGGTCAAGAATTAGAAATCAAGGGAATGCCCATCAACTGGAGAATGGCTGAGCAAGTTGTGGTACATAAATATAATAGAATATTATTGTGCTATAAGAAATGGTGAATAATTGGACCTCAGAAAACCTGGAAAGACTTA
>JAQQSK010010474.1:0-12668 GCA_028658325.1 Potorous gilbertii | reverse complement strand
CATCGTGGCCAAATTCCAGAGTTCCCAGGTCAAGGAGAAAATATTGCAAGCAGCTAGAAAGAAACAATTCCAGTACTGTGGAAATACAATCAGGATAACACAAGATCTAGCAGCTTCTACATTAAGGGATCGAAGGGCGTGGAATAAGATATTCCAGAAGTCAAAAGAACTAGGTCTAAAACCAAGAATCACCTACCCAGCAAAACTGAGTATAATACTTCAGGGGAAAATATGGTCTTTCAATGAAACTGAGGACTTCCAAGCACTCTTGATGAAAAGACCAGAGCTGAAAAGAAAATTTGACTTTCAAACACAAGAAATTTCCTGGTCCATTTACCCTGTAGGAAAACACCAAATGACCAGACTCAAAGTAGTTCACTGGTTGCTAAACAATTATCCATTTTAGATTTGCATTCCACCCAATGATGTCGTCAGAGAATTTCCATTAGCTGCCCACAAATACATAAAATTGCTTCCAGGTGTTTGTTTTTTAAATTATTAAGGTAAGATATTGTTTTTTCCAGAGATTAGTTGACATTCTTCCAGAGATCGGTGACAACATGCTTGAGAGTTTAAAAAAAGACTATTAAAATTTATATACCTGTATCTCTATCTAGCTAACTGTTTGTCTATCTATAAGAACTGCAAATAAATAATAAACAACATGTTAGCAGGCCGCATGCTCCAGTGTCCTAAGCTTTAGATTTACATGGAGCAAGTTTGAGCTTAGAAACTTCTCTAAAAATCCTTTGCCTCATTTTCTCCTACCCACTGTTTTCTCTAGAAGTCTTAGATTATAGCTTTCATCTAGGTTTCCATTGATGTAAGTAAAGGGTCCCCCATTTCCTGGAAGTTCACCTTCCTAAAGGGGCTCCAGTTCACCTGCTAAAGGTAAAAATTCTTTTCAGATACAGGATAGACTTTATTTTACCTCCCAGAAAGTGCAAAACAACACATAGGACTCATAGGTGAATGGAAAAGATATAAGAATGCAAAGGACTTCCAGGAACCCATTCCAGTGAAGGAAAAAGAATGGAGAAAGTTATCTAAATAGGTCAAAATAGGAACCTTCCCTAAGAAAAATGATCTCTCCAGCTTGCCTCAATCTCCATCCAGGTACCTGGATCACATGAATCTAGTAGAATATAAGGTTGAGAGGCTGTGTCAGTGATACTCATGATCTCCCTTGGATCAAATCGCTGAGAGCTTGTGCAGTTTTCACATTCTTCTGCCTCTTTTTCTCCAAGGCTGTAATGAATTTCTTCTTTTTGGGAAACTATGCATATTCCCAGGTTTCTCCCCCTCATTGAGCCCCAGGACTGCTTTGTGGTCTGCTCTCAGATCCTTCAGGGTCATCCCAAAGGCCATCTCTTTCTGTGGTTCAGTGTCCTTCCCCAATAAAACAAACATACTTTGAATTATTCATGGTAACTGAAATCTTCTGATCCATACTGTGGTTTTGAGTCACTTGTCCTTCCAGTTGCTAAGCACATATTTCTTCACCTATTTCCAAAGGACATGATGCTCAGGAATGACCTTTTTCCCTGGGGATATCCAGATCTCTGAACTCTCTAACTTTGGTTTCCTTTCAAGGCAATTCTGAAAGTTGACACTATGTAAGATAATTCCTTTATATTCCTCATGTTTAAAATGAAATTTTCCAGAGCATGTTCTGAGTGGAAGTAATAACAAATCTAAAATAAATTACCTTTAAGGAAAGGCACAAAAGATCAGACTCAGGAAAGATAATTTTATATTTTTTTCTTACATAAGATTTTAAATATTTTTTCCCTTGAAAAATTATCTTGGGATAGGAGCAAGAAAATAAATGAAAGGATTTAAAATATAGAAAATTATTTAAAATGTAGAAAGCATTTTAACCAATAGTAGGCTGATGAAAGCCATTTAAAGTATATCTATAATGTGTGATATCTGAGAGATGACAGTTTTCCATTAGAAGGGAAAGTTAAATAAGTAGCTTATTTAGTAGCTTAAGTATACTTTATAAGTAGCTTAAGAATCCTTAAGAAATAGGTAAATGGATATACAGTTTTTAAAAAAAAGTTATTTCCCAAGTATCAGGGGTGATACTGTTCAAAGGACCTCCTAAACTTGTATAGTATGGTACTTCTACATGTCAATGTTCCTTCTCCTCTGCATTGAATTTGACTGAACTCCATCATGCTATGACTTAGAAGGAAAATGACTGGACCAATTACTCTATTCAATTAATCAGGTAACATTTATTAAGCACCTCCTATATGCTTGTGAGTGCTGTTCTAAGGGCTGGGGATACAAAAAGAGGAAAAAAGATATTTCTTGCCTCAAAGAGCTTACAATCTAATGAAAGAGACAACATGCAAAGAAATATATACAGAGCAAGTTACATTCAATAAATAAGAAATAACAGAGGGAAGGCACTAGAATTAATAGGGATTGGGGAAGTCTTGGGGCAGATAGGTGGCATGATGAATGGAATGTTGGGTTTGGAGTTAGGAAGACCTATCCTCTCTAGTTCAAATCTGGCCTCAGGCACTTAATTAGCTTTGATATTCTGGACAAGTCACTTAATCCTGTTTCCTGCATTTTTCCTCTGTAGAATGAGCTGGAAAAGAAAATAGAAGATCACTACAGCATCTTTGCCAAGAAAACCTCAAAGAGGATCACAAAGAGTCAGACACAACTGAAAAATGACTGATCAATGACATTTGGGTTAAACTTACTCTTTAAGATGGGACTTTAGTTGGGTCATAAGCGAAGTCAGGGAAGTCAGTAGTCAGAGAGGAGGAGGGAGAGCATTCCAGTAATTGGGACAACATGAGAAAATGCCTAAGAGGTGGAGAGTCTTGTTCATGGAATAGCCAGAAAGCTGAGAGCAGAGACTGTGTTACTTTTCTTTTTGCTTCTCTAGCACTTAACACACTGCTTCTTCACACATGGTAAATGCTTGACAAATGTTTTTTATTCATTCGTGATCTTTGACTAATTAGTTGTTGAAGAGTAGATATTAGCTTTATATATTTGTGTTAGTTACATGTATTTATATATGCATATGTGTGTATTTGTGTATATACATATACATACATACATATATGTGAAATATCATACCCCTTATGTTTGATGAAAATATTTTTCCCATAACAACTTTTTAACCTAGTTATATTGATTTTGTTTCAACTTCATGTAAACAAAATTACGTAACTTATTTTTATGTCCCTTGTTTGGTTAAGAATCATCCCCCTATCGATAGCCATAAAACATATGTACTTCTGATTATCTTTTGATTTTTATAAGTTCTTTTATATGCAGGTCACATGTCCATTTTGAGTTTATTGTACTATATCGTATAAGCTGTTCTAAAGTTTAGACACTAAACTTAATTTCTGCCAAATTGCTTCCTGCTTTTCCCAAAAGTTCTTACCAAATAGGAGGTTCTCCAAGCAATTTCATATGGAGTGCTCTTAATTCAAATGTCAGACTATACTGCTGGCCTATTTAATTTCAGATTTTCTTGAAATTATAATTAATAGTATAAAAACATTTAACCTGTTCTGCATTATAATTCTCCTAGTAATTATTACCAATGTTTAAATACTTTAATGAGCTTGTGATTCATTGATGTGGATGCTTCCTCCAAAGGTGTGGGTTGTTACCAATCCATGCTTTCTCATTTCATATGATTTTTTCCCATGTCTTCTTACCCTGTGTGTCTATGTCTGTCTCTTTCTGTCTCTCTGTCTTTCTCCCTCCTATCTCTCTCTATATGTGATCTACTTAAATCACTGAAGATCTTACTATTGATCCTTTAATATTGCAAAAATACCAGTTAATTACTCTGGTTGTTCATTTGCTGTACCTTGCTCCTAATACATGACCTATCTCACTCCTTTTCTGAGATACATTTTCTTGATGGTAACTTATGGTTCTTATAATATTCAAAGATTAATAGTTAAAATGTTATAACTTATTCTCACTATGTGGTTTCTTCATTATCTTTTGAGTTACCTGCAATTTGAAGAATGGGTTGTTTCATGAATTAGAGATAAAAAGCATTACTGGAAGAATATAGGTGTTTAAAATTTTTGTATCTAGAAGTATCTAGAGATACTCAAAAGGGCTGTGCAAATCCCCAAAGGAAATATAACCTCATCTCTTAGTTTTCTAAGTCAGAGCCATGATCATTGTCTATATGATGGACCTGCTCAATGAGCTATCCATCTAACTATATGTCAAAACCTGGGGAAAAAGACATTTCTCATGTACTTGTTGCTGTTTAGGTTTTCTTATGTAGAGTATTATATCATCTTTCCTAAGGGGATTTCAGTGAAGAGTCTTTGTGAAAAAATATTCCAGGACTTGATGTAATCAAACAGAAACATTTAGAAGACATCACTATGTTAAGGAGGAATTCCTTTTGTATTGGGACTTTAACCAGGACAGACTATCTGGCAACAATGAATGTCTTTGATAAGCATATGTCTCTCAGAATTGTACTTGATATTCATAGAAGACCATTAAACAACTCTGTTCCTGAGTTTGCATTTATCATTTTATTCTTTAAACTCAAACATCTTCTAAACTTGCCTTTTTCTCTTGAGAATACTACTAAGTCAACCTTCCCATCACTCAGATTCATAAACTTGAAGGGAGAATTATGGTTGACTCTTTTCTTCTCCCCCACTTTCAATATCTAATCAATGGACAAACTCAATGTATTCTAACTCTGAAGGGGTACAGGCTTTGGGAACTCCCTTGAATTCCCTTTGAATCTTCCCACTTGATCTGGTGTTCCCCTAAGGCCATAAGCCTTTCATTATTGCTTTGTCTGCCTGCTCTGGCTGTTTCTCACCTTAGATCCCATCAAAATCCCAATCCCTTGGTTCTGACCTCTAGTCACCCTAGTCCCTTCAAGATCCTCCTTAGACCCCTCTTCAAGACCCTCCCTAAACCCCTCCTCTAGTCACCTCAGACCACTAGACCACCCCTAGATCCTGCCTACAATCTTTCTGTATAAAAGACCCATCCTGTTTCCATGAAGGTACTCATATTCAGTCTAGCTCAGATTCAGTCTAACTCAGATTCGATCTGCCCTGCTTGCATTAGCATTACAAATGCTCAGATTCCTTAAGAGTCTAGCCAATGGTGAGATTTCTAAAGAGTCTGGCCAATATGGTGGATCTTTCATAAACTTCATTTTTCTTTGACTGAAGGAAGGCTTGGGTTGAATTCATTTAGGCAGGACTGACAGTTATTTGGGGTCCCAAGCACCCTTAACCTCAACAGCTCCACGAGATTTTTCATATTCATTTTTTTCTCTCCAAACATTTGTCTCCTCAGTTTAGGTCTTCAGTACCTCTGAGTTAAACCATCCAAACAGTTTCTTAATTTATCTCCCTGAGTCCAGTCTCTCACTTCACCAATGCAGTCCCCACATAGCTGCCAAAGTAATTTTCCTAAAACACAAGTCTGACCACATGATTTGCCTGCTCAAAAATCTTTAAGTATTTACTCTTTTGGTAAATATATCATCTTACCTGGTATTTAGGGCTATTAGTAGTATGGTGCCAACTTATGACAGCCTTATTTCACAGTATTCTCATATGCTTTATATTTCATCCATGCTAGACTACTAGTTGTTTTCCAAACTTACTACCTCCACGCATGAACAGAACAAGTTGGAAGGAGGGTCAGATTGGAGAGAGAGAGAGAGAGAGAGAGAGAGAGAGAGAGAAAAGAATGATTTTTGGAGCTAATACATGCCACTGAATTTCCCATCCCATGCCTAAAATGCATTTCCTCTTCACTTCTCCCTGTATGGTGCCTCACATTTCATAGGGGATTTAATAAATTCAAGTTGATGGCACTTCCTTTTACTACTGCTCAGACAGCATAGGGATTTCAAAAGCCAAAACTGAATTTAAATATACTTTAAATAGCTCTTTAATGAGAGAGCACATTATTATAAATGCTAAATTCACTTTTTTTTGTCACAAACTTGTTTTCTGAGTTAGAAATAGCATAGGAGACAAAGAAATGCATTCAAGGATAAAGATTTCTTCCCTCACTTTGCCATCTCAGGATGCTATCTTCATTTATTACCTTGACAAGGACTTTTTCTTGTTTCAGATCTCTTATTTACCTCACCAGCACCTTCTTTTGATCTCTCTTCCTTCACCTTTAGGTGAGGTAGGCATGGGTTTCTTACTCTCCCAGCCCAAGTAGTGAGAGAGATGGTGATCTTTAAGTAAGTACAGCCACTCAGCAATGCAGAGGTCCTATCTAGTTATATCTCCCCCAGAACCATATAGTAGGACCACTTTAGTCCTATTTTTAGTCAAGTCCTCACCCCTACCTCAACTCGCCCAAGAAGACAGAACTACTGCCTTTTTTACCTTACTCACTGCTGCTATCAACATATCAACCCACTACATTTACTCAGTCTTTCATTAAAGGGAGATTTATTCCCAGAGTTTTCATTTATCAAGGTATCCCTGTATCTGTGCTTATATTTATATCAGCTACAAAATTATAGATTTCTCCAAATATTTAAGTTCACCTGGCCTTCCAAATAACAACAGTCACTGGGAATTATTGAACATGTGTGTGAGTCATTTGGGGCTGAATTAAATTTTTGACGTGCTGTATAATTGGGTCAATGCCTTGGAAATGCATTTTGGTCATTATGAATGCTCTAATAAAGGGATATACTTCACTGAAAATTGGCAATGATCCTAGAAATGAGAAAGCTTCTAGGAAATTACTTTTCCAGATGCATGTGATATGCTAATAAAATGTAAGAAGATAGAGAGGACATGTTAAGAGATCTTTGTTGAAGTGTCCAGTAAAAATCTACTACCTAGAGAGGTAAGTTTATTCGGTGCCTTGAGTAACGACTGGAAAGTTCAAGGAATGTGAGTTTCTTCCTCTTTTATGTCATTTTCATCAGATAACAATCTTTCTTTTGATCCAGAAAAGTAGGACTAGGGAAAATGAATGAAGCAATGGAGGCACAGTCTTTGGCTCCATACAAGGAAGAGATTTCTAATGATAAGTAAGGAAAATGAATGGAATGAGCTGCCTCATTGTGAAGTCACTATCAAAGAATATTTTAGCCATGTTTAAATGACCCTTTGTCCTGGATGTTGGAGAAAAGATTCCTTCATAAGGATATAGTTTGGGCTTGAAGATATCCAAGGTTTCTTTCAACTCTAAGATTCTATTATTCTACAAAGTGAAAAGTGAGCAGATAAATATTCTTACCGTCGACTCCCAGAAACTTACATAGACTGAAAAGCAAATTAAGCAGAACCTGAAAAATAATATACACAATAATTATAACAACGAAACCTCAAAGAACAAGATAAAGAAATGGAAAATTGTGTAGCAATAATGAGCCAACTTGACCATGGAGAAGAATTGAAAAATGCTTCTCTGTCCCCTCTTTTCAAAGATAGGGATTATCAGCATGGAATATTGCTCCTATACTATTAGACACATTTGAGTTTTGTTGAGGTGTCCCCTTCCCCACCATATGTTCCTTTAAAAATTCTTTATTAGAATAGATGGTTCACTAAGTAAGAAAATGGACAGGAATGAATATTTGGAAATAATAGTGCAAAAACAGAAGATATTGATAGAAATAAAATTCGAAATAATAAGATATGAACCTCAAACTATCTTCTTTTACTTTGAAAAAGAAAAAAGTTTACTCAAGTAGACTTAGTTATCCTACAAAGATTCTGAGAATATTCCACCTCATGGATAAGCTATAGCCAAGAACATACATAACCATGATCATATTGGAGAAAAAGAAAGGAGACAGTGGGGACAGCAATGTGGTTACCAAGATGGAAAAAAAAGAAGAAAATTTAAATACTATGGTCATTGGAGCCGTTACAAAACACATAGAAGAGAACGGAATGAAAGTCTTTAAGAAACAAACGCATAGGACAACTACAAAAAAATAACATGTTGAATTTATTATGCAGTTCAAACTAAAAGCAAGCTGTTCACACACTTTGCACCGTCATTTACAATCCTCCTGCTGTTCAATTTTGTATATGACAGTGCTCATCTCATTTGTTATTGGCTTAGTTCAGAATCAAAACAAAGAAGTTAGGTCATGAAAAATTCTTTCTCTGAACTCTTAATCTGCTGATCCATTAGTCAGCGGAAGGGAAATGGATTGCAAGAGAATTGGACTAGAAAAAAGGTTCTTAACCCTTCGTGTATCATAGATCCCTTTGACCATCTTATGAGGCTTCTGGACCCCTTCTCATAATGTTTTCAAGTGAAAAAAATAAACAGGTGAGAGAAATAATTATTAATAACTGTAAGGGAATTGCCAACCCCCAGCCTCTTGGACAGCATTCACTGATCACGACTCAGGTAAACTGAGGGGAGACTGGTGAGGCATGAACAAGATGGCCTGGGAGGAAGGGTTCTGTCCCTGTTTTGCTCAAGGCTATTTTCCCAGGCTTTTCAGAGAACAAAGAAGCCCAAAAATGTTTTTCTTTCTAGGGGCTACGTGTCTGCCCTGGGCAGTCCTGGTTAAAGGTAAATTACTTCCTTATAAGGGCAAACTAATTACTGATAGGCTCACTTAGGGCACTGGTGTCAGAAAAGAGATAATAGCACCACTCACTGCTTGACTAAACGGAGTTCTTACTATCTTGTCTCCCACCTCTGTCATTGCTTACCGCTAAACTCCACCAAGGCCTACAGGCCCCTGCTGGTCAGATAAGCCTGTGGGCCTGAGAGATCAGGCCCAGACTCCCAGGTCCCTAACAAACAACCAATGGTTTGGGGAGATCCAAAGTTTCCCCCATTTTTTGAAGTCTTTATTTCAAAAGTTCAGTCCCTGGAGGACCTTGCTGATGAGATTGGATTAACTTTCTTAGCAATATTGTTCAGACCCCACCCAGGTGGGGAATCTCTTTGTGCTCTACTCAGGTTTGAATGGGGATAAATTCTTTGACTAGGTTGCTTCAAACTAGGTAATTTGGAAGTAGATGACAGTCAAAGTTCATTAGAATAGGTCCAGCCCCTCACTGCAATATTCATTCTCTTTCATTACTTGCCAATCAATCAGAGTTGATTGCCACTGGTTCCAAGCCCTTATAGGCCTTGAGAGCACTACCATGAGTCTTTGGAATCTGAGAGTGCCATTGACCTCTTTTATTAAAAGGCTAACACAGATAATAAAATGACTAATTACTTAGAAATTATGTCTCTTGAACTTTTAAATGTCCCACAAGATCACGATGGAAAGCACATGTATTGAAATACAGTTATCAAAATAGTTTTAAAACAAGTTCATGGACTCCCTAAAATATTTCAGTGGATCCATGGATCCTTTGGCAGTCTGTGGATCTTCGGTTAAGCCAGAGGAAAATTAAAGCTGAGACTACATTTTAAGAAATAAGCAGCTTTGAACTTTCTACATATTAATTGGCCTTTGTACATATTAATTAAGGGGCCCATGGTGACTTTAAGATTTCATTAAGGTATTCAATTCAAAGTGTCCAATAGGCAGTTGGAAATACAGATGTTGCACAAGTCAAATAGTCCACATGTTTTCAGCATCAGAAAACTGCACTGACTGACTTTGTCCAGATGGCCTCAGCTAAATTTTACATCATAGGTTTGAGCCCCAGCTTGATCATTTAATTGCATTGTAACTAGACACTGGTGACTTTACTTCTCCGGGCCTCACTATCATAGTCTATAAAATGAGGAGGTTGAAGTGTCTCTTCTAGCTCTAAATCACATGGTCCTATGGGCCTCAGTTTCCTTTTGTATAAAATGAAGTTAACGATATGCATACTATCTATGTTACAAGGTTTTTTGGGGGGGAAGTGTTCTATAGATATTTTGTTATTTTAAAGCCAATAATAGTCAGCAAGCATGTGTTAAACTTCTATTATGTGGGAGGTATTCTGTTATGAGAGGCAAAAAGATGGACCCTGCTCCCAAGGAGATCACAATCTAAAGAGGGTACAACATGAAAAATACAAACAAGACATAAACAGAATAAACTGGAGATAATCAACAGAGAGGAGGCATTAGCATTAAGGGGATCAGGAAAGCCTTTTACACAAGGTAGGTTTTTAGCTGGAATATGAAGGAAACCAGAGAAGTCAGAGGGACAAGCAAGGAGAGAATTCCGGTGAAGATGCCAGAAGAGGGGCATCTCAGCAGCACAGTGGATAGAACACCAACCTTGGAGTCAAGAGAATCTGAGTTCAAATCTTTCTTTAGACACTTACTAGCCACTGAAGTTTTTTGAAAAAGGAACAACATGGTTAGAACTTCAATTTAGAAAGATCGCATTGACAATTGAGTGGAAGATAGTTGGACTGGAATGGGGACAAGTTGGACTTGAGACTGGAAGATCAGCCAGCAGATTATAGAAATACATTAACTGTGAGGAGATAAGGGCCTGTACCAAGATGGTGATAGCATCAGAGGACAGAAGTGGGGCCCATGGTGACTTTAAGATTTCATTAGGATATTCAATTCAAAGTGTCCAATAGGCAATTGGAATATGAGTCTGGAGTTTAGGAGAGAGGTTAGGTTAAATAAGGAAAGTAAGATATATTCAGATAAGATTAATACCTATAGTAGGAGGGCTACCAAGCTGTGAGGGCTGCTTTCCACCTTTGGTATCTACAAAATTGACCCAACTCTCACCTATGACTCCAAGAAGCTGTAGCACGCCTAGTGGCCACATACCACTAAAAACATCTGGGCAGATGGTGTCTATCC
Source organism: Potorous gilbertii (assembly GCA_028658325.1). NCBI lineage: Eukaryota > Metazoa > Chordata > Mammalia > Diprotodontia > Potoroidae > Potorous > Potorous gilbertii. Next base: position 1,901 of record JAQQSK010010474.1, on the reverse strand, counting down.
CAAGTATGTGAAGATTTCCCCTGGAAGAATGCGTGAATGAAAACTAGCTGTTCCAATAACCATAAAGGCAGGTACTGTAAAGTGCTCACAGTTTGGTTGGACATCAAAGACGTCAAGGTCATCCACTGCATACTGAGCCGTGACCAATTGTCTTGACTTTTTTTTTTGTCTTGACTACCACTGGACTTTGATGACTCTAGGAGAGTGAGGTCAATAACTTGATGCAACACTGCCTCACTTAAATCCAATTAATGTGCAAATCAAAGATATCACCCATGCCATTTTACCATTTTTACCTATTTCAAAATCCTGGGATGGCAGGCAAGTAGTGAAACAGCAGGCGCTGATGCAGTGGGAACTGTAGTTACAACCCTGAGCACAGGTGGCACAGACCTTAGGGTCATCTTCTCACTGGAAGTAGCAACAGAATTTGGCAGCCCCCAGGATGTCTGAGTAGCCTTTTAAGGAATGCACTGCTCACCTCCTGGAGTGAGGAAAGGGCTAGAAAAAGTGCCCTAAAAATTCTATGCTTTACCCAACCTTGGCCTGCTTACTGTAGCAGTCCAAGATCCTACCCTATGGTCAAAACACACAAAAAAATACCAAAATTTTTCAGTGATTTCATTCACCATTGGCACATAATCATCATTTATGGATGACATGAAATCCAATAGACCTGAAAAGTAAATAGCTCTTGCTGTGAGAGAACTCAGCTGGTATAGCAGCCCCAAGTGAAAAAAAAAAAGGTGGCAAATGAAGGCTAGTTTACCAAGGTTGAAGCTAGATACACAATTTCCTGGAGTGGCTGTGGTGAAGGGGAGTACCATGAAGCTGGCATGGGTTTTGCAATCAAAACTATTCTAGTCACCAAGTTTGTATGCCTACCAAAAAGAGTGAATGATAGACTTGTGACAATGTGATTGCCCCTTGCAGGAAAGCACCACACCACTATCATCATTGCTTATACTCCCACCATGATGAACCCTGATGAGGTCAAAGAAAAATTTTATGAAGACTCAGAGACCTTCATCATCAGTGTGCTGAAAGAGGGCAAGCTTCTAATTCTGGGTGACTTTAATACAAGAGAACACACAGACTACCAGATATGGCAGAGTCCTTGGGAAGAATGAAGGAAAAAACAGCAGCAGCATCAGTCACTCACTCACTGCTGAAGACTTGTATGTCTCATGACCTTCTTGTCACTAACACTGACTTCCATTTATTTAAATGTAACAAAATTTCATGGATGCACCCTCATAGCAAACATTGGCATTTATACACTATATCATTGTAAGAAGAAGAGACTGAAAATATCTGAGAGTGATGAAGGTGATGTGCAATATCATGTACTGGACTGATCACAGACATGCTCTCCAAGGTAAATATTTGCATTCAACAAAAGCAGAGACCCTAAGGCAAGATGGTTGACTTAACGTCAACAAATTAGAACTCTTTGAGCAGGAAGTTTGTTACTCACTTGGAGCTAAAGTTGAGCCAAAATATGGTTGACCATGGTGGAGCAGAAAGGAGTGAGCAGCTTTCAGATATTTCAGCATTTGCTCATCTGAATCAGAGCACCCACAAACATCAAGATTGTTTTGAAAAAAATGATGGGGAAATTCAGAAGCTGCTAAATAAAAATGAGGACTCTACAGGGTTTACCAGCAACATAGTTCATCTGTCTCTAAGAAGGCAGTTTTTAGCCACATCAAAAGCAAAGTACAAGCAAAGCTTAGAGAGATACAGGATTCTTATGTAAGTAAGAAGGCAGATGAAATTCAATTTTACATTGACAGCAATAATCTAAAGCACTTTTATGATTCTCTGAAGGTTATTTATGGGCCAAAGACCTAGTACTCAGGGCTGTTGGAGTCATATTGATTAGTGATAAGGACATAATA
>JAQQSK010010473.1:0-12669 GCA_028658325.1 Potorous gilbertii | reverse complement strand
CTACATTGCAGTCTTTACCATGAAACTAACAGTCACAGAATTCAGAGTTTACATAGACTGCAAAGGCTATTTAGTGTAACTTCAGAAGGAATCCCCTCTACAACCTGTCCAAGAAGTCCTCATTCACTTTTGCTTGGACACTTCCAATGAGCAGCATGTCATACTTTCTAAAGCAGCCTATTTCTTGTTTTATTTTTTTAACTATTTGGGTTTTTCTTACACCAAGCATCTCTGAATTTAAATTTGCATCTCTGAAAGACTGACCCATTTTGTACTTTCCTTCCCTTTGAGGACAAAAAAAGACAAATCAGATCTCCATTACAGGTAATGGCTAGTCAAATACTAGTTGCAGTAATTCCATTGGTACCAGAAGAAGTCTGGCCTGTGATAACTTGAATTTTAACATGAAAGTGTCACTTCATCAACAATCCTCCCTCCCAATCTCTTTCTCTCCTATGGTCACAGGATTTAAGGTTCTATTTATGACTGATAAGATTCCTCCTATTTGGCCTTTGTTCTCCATTTCTGTCTCAGTGCTGTTTACTTAGACAGGAGGAAAATGAAGATGACAAAAACCTAAAAGTTAGGAGAAAGTTGCCTTCATTCCTTATCATACCATAATCCTCCCAAAAGTACTGCTGCTATTTGGAATCTCATTGCTTTCTGCATTTTCATTATATGTCTATCACTTAGTAAACCTACCACCATCCAAGGGTTTAAGCCTTCATTCTCACCTCCCTTAGCATAGCCTTCCAAAGTGAGAAGCGCATAAGAAAATATCCCTCTTGAAATAATTTCATTTCATTTTTGCCTTTGAACTGTTTCACACTTTCATAAGGCCTAGCGTGTAGCAAGCATTTAATATACATTTTTGAAATTGAATTTTATTGAATTGAATTTCACTAAGACTAGAATAAAATTGTAATAAAATGGAAAACCTTTAGAAAGAGTCAAAAGTGTTACATCATGAATAGCCCACTACCTAGCTGTGGGACCCTACATAAGTAACTTTACCTCTATGGTCTTTTCATCTATAAAAAGGAGGGGGTTGGGATAGATGATAAACAAAGTCATTTGCAGACATAACCCCATGCTTTTCTTGAATTCAGCAGTGACAATGATAAAGATAGTGCTGGTCACATATACTTTAGTTATTTCAAATATTTTTATTGATGTTGACACTGAATCCACTGGCAGATAGTCTTTATTAGTTGCTGGGGAGAAAGGAAGGAAGGAAGGAAGGAAAGAAGGAAGGGAGGGAGGGAGGCAGGGAGGGGTACATAGTGAACTCCTTCTAGTGATGAGTTTCTTTCCATTTTGTCAAGTTCATCATTAGAAGACAGATATCAGTATTCTGTCTGACCATATTCAACCTTTTTTCCAATTTGGTAGGGTCTGCCAATGCATGTATTCCATTTGTATAGTCTTTGAGACCCCAGGATCATTACCCACAATGAAACATAATTGAAGTAGTACTTTAATTTAGAAGGATTCAATGAAACTAGGATTTATTTTTTTAATTACATAATAATAGTAAAGTTAAATATGGAGGCATTTTCTTATTGGTTCTTGCCATGTTATGGGAGGGGTGTGTGACTGAGTGTTCTTTAATTCCTTGAAAGTTATTTTGAAGCCTCCTTGTTCTACTTTTCAAGATCCTGCCCTGATTCCCTACTATCTGTCATTTTTGAAATAAGACCTAGTACCCATCTATCTCCTTGGAAGAAAAGTTATGCCAAGTCTGGATGGTATACTAAAAAAAGAGGAGAAATCTTATGCCAAGAAAGGTCCATATAATCAAAGCTGTTTTTGTTTTCTAGTAGTAATGTATAGCTGTGAAATTTAGACTAAATGAAAGTTGAGCATTGCATAATCAATCCTTTTGAATTGTGATGGCAGAGAAAACTTCTGAGAGTTATTGAAGAATAAGGAGATCAAATCAACCAATGCTTAAATAAATTAACTCTGACTCTTCATTGGAAGTACAAACATTAAGCAGAAGCTTAAATACTTTGATCACATACTGAGAAGACTGGATTCATTAGAAAATATTCTGATACGGGGAAATATTTAAGGGAAAAGGAAAAGGGGATGACAGAGGGTGAAATGAAAAGATAGTGTCATGGAAACCATGAACATGACCTTGGATAGAATTCTGGAGAGAGTGGAGCACAGAAGAGCTTGGCAAGTGAATGTCCACTGATTGTTCACAGTTTCATCAAGAATAGGATATGATTGGACAGCAACAAAATCCATCTATCTCACTCTTTCCCTCATCTCTCCCCTTCTACCTTAAAAAAATCATCACAATTAGTACTCTTAAAATTTTCTATCAACACACTTTAATCCTCAGGATAAACTTGTCATATAGATAAGTATTAGTATCTCTTCCTTATTGATGAGGGAAAAACAAACTTAAAAAGCTTAGCTGACTTAGCCAAAAAAATCACAGTGTAGTGTAAAAAATACTGGGCACAGAAATCTGCTTTCACCTCTGACAAGAATTTTCTGTCTAACATTAGTCAATTCATACTGAAGACATTTTTTGTCCTTAGTTTCATCATCTGAAAACAAGGAAGGAATTAAAGAATTATTTTTATGTGCTATAATAACGTAATAAGAAGGAATATGGAGTCAAAATGACCAGAGTTTTATTATCTTTGTGACTCCAGGTGACTTACAACCTCCCTAGGCCTTAGTTTTCTCATCAGAAAAAAATAAGAAGTTTAGATTTCTTGACTTCTGATATCCCTTCCTTGTCTAAATATATGATCCTATGATCTGTGACTCTGTGGTAAGTCAAGATTATCATTTTTATATTGTTATTGAAATCTAATTATTTGAATGTCCACTAGGCTACAATCTCTATGAGTTAGGCTTTATATTGTTTCTGAACTTTTTATTTATGTCAGTACCTATCAAATCTCTATGCAAAGCAAGTCCTTAATAAATGTTTAAGAAGAGCAGGATCCAAGACATCTTCTAATAACTAGAGAGAGAAAAGAAAACGTTACTCTAAGCCGGAAAATTTTAATAATTTAAGGGAAAAAAAACATTTAGCTTACTTTCATGCCTACAGATTGGTGAGAAATATAACTGTTGGATGAAAAAATTATTTGTTTATTGGCAAAATTATTTATGAAAATTAAGCATCTCTTTGACTTCCCAATTGACCCATTTTGATTAATTAAAATTTCTCACTGGTAATCTCCCAACAAATATCTAATGAGACAGCACTATTCAAAAAATACTTTCAGAATAATCTTCCTTTTTAGCAGAAGAAATAAAAAAAAACACTTTTATAATGGTGAAGTAGAATCAAGGCACCTGGGTTTATTTTGCATCTCTTCTACTTTTTATCTATACACCGTAACTTAAAGAAATGGGAATGATAGAGCTTGCTGAAACTGACTCATAAAAGGCAATTGATAAAATTTCAGAGTGAACCTTTCCATTTCAGAAATTGCAAATACTACAAATCAATGTCTACACATAAGGAAGTAATGAGAAGATGATAACAATGAAGATTAAGTTTAAATGAGTGTGTTACATATTTCCCCCTCCATACCTCTTTGATAACTAGTGGTTTTACATTTACCAGTATATTGCTGCCTTCAGGGAAACTCACAAGCACATCCAGGCCTTCATTTCCTCAAAAAAAAAATGTGATACTAGATGTATTTTATTTAAATTCTTTTGTAGCTCAAGGTATTATGATATATTTGAAACTTAACTGATAATGTAGTTATTCATTTTATGTTTTCCTTTGATGTTTATTATTTGATTATATATAAAACCTGATTAGTTTTAGATTAGAAACACTTTGAAGCCAAATAATTTATCTAAAATGCTTGATGCATAATCAGATGCAAAGAGGTTTATTTTTATCATTGCCTTTAATTTTATGACAGTCTCTAGTGCCTTCGGCACTGATTCTTATTATTTCTACTTTTTTTAGATTCAATCACCAGAGTTCAAATATGAAATAGAGAAAAGAAAAAAGAAATATATCATAAACTTAAATACTGAAACATATACAGAGTAAGAAAATTTTAAAAAGCATGCCATGTGCACAGCAAAACGTGAGAGAATTGAAAATATGTAGCAAAAAATTTTCATTTCAAGAAAGTGTGTATGATAAATACTAAAAGTTACATTGAGAGCTGTCTCTCTTTGCTTCCTTGTAAGTTTTCTTTTGTTCTCTGCTGTGCCCTTTTTAATTTTTTCTTTCCCCCCATTACCCCTCTAAGGCTACAATTAAGTGTGTATATATTTATATGTAGATACATGCATATATATGTATTCATGTGTACATACATATGTATATAGGTACAGTTTCCATAACAAAGTCTACACCTGATCTCTTTTTATGTTTATGTATAACCTTTATGTCCTAATTCCTCTAGCTTACTTCTGCTTGAAAACTTTCTCTCCATTACTTAGCCTACCCTCCAGTTGCAAGTATCTTTCCCCCATCTTCCAATTTCCATAAATCTAAGCATACTTCTATAACCCCTTTTAACCTATTCCCCCACCCTCCCTTCGAGAGATCCCTACCTTATCCTTTGCCCCCTCCTTATCCTCTTGTTTTATTTCTTCTGAATTTTGAACACTTTTATATTCTTCTGGATATATATATATATATAGTTCCCTCTTGAACCAGAACAATTAGCCCTCCTCCTCCTTCTAATTCCTCTGTGTTAGGTCTTTCTATTCCACTTCATTTATATAATTACTCTTTTTTAAAAACTATTTCTAGATGGTTTTGCCTTTTAAAGTCATATCATACTCAGTTCTACCCCAATCTTTCTTAGAAACTACCCAATTGATAATGACAATATTAGACATAGGTTTATATTTTACATACATAAAAGGTAAATGGTCTGTCCTTATTAAATCCCTTGTAATCAGTCTTTAGTATATACTTTATGTTTCTCTTGTTTCTTGGATGTCAAATCTTAAGGTCAAATTTTTTAAAACAAAATCTTGAAAGTCTGAGAATTGATAAATATCCATTTTTTTCATTCAGAATTACACTTAACTTTGCTAAGTGATATTTTCAATTTTTTTGTTCTTTGATATATAGTGTTCCAAGACCTGTGGTCTTTTGGTGTCTCCATTATTAGGTCTTGTGTGATTCTAATTGTGGCACTGCATTCATATTTTTTTTCTTGTTGCACTTAATATTTTATCCTTGAGCTGGGGTTTTTGGAATTTGACTATAATATGCCTGTGAGTTTTGTCATAGGATATCTTTTAAGGGATTATTGATGAATTTTTTTATATTTCTACTTTCTTCTTTGTTCTAATGCTTCAGGATATTTTCTTTGTTTCTTGTGTTGATGTGTCAAGATTCTTTGTTTATCATAGCTTTCAGATAGTCTCATTTTTGTTTTCTTGATCTGATCTTATGATCAGATCAGTTTTCCTTTAAAATGATTCACTTTATCTTCTACTTTTTGTTTTTTTGTTCTATTATTTCTTGACCTCTTAAAATTTTACTGTATTCCCCTTGCCCAGTTCTAATTTTTAAGGTATATTTGTCTTCCTTAAGAATCTGTATTTCCATTAGGCACAGTCAAGATGGTGGAGTAAAAGCAGGGGCTTGTTTAGCTCTCCCCCAAATCTCTGCAAATACCTGTAAAACATTACTCTAAACAAATCATACAGCAGCAGAAGTCACAAAATGACAGAGTGAAACAAATTACCATTCCAAGACAACCTTGAAAGTCAAAAGGAAAGGTGTATTACACCAGTTTTAAAGAATAATACAATCCAATGTTGGTCATCCAAGCACAGATAGACTAGAGTGTCTCAGGGCACTGAATGGCTGGCAGCTATGGCAGTTTCCAGACTTCTCTCCAGACTAAGTTGAAGACAACTTAGAAGGTCAGGAGGAAATGTCTGTCAGACCTGGGTGAGAGAGGAGGAAGGCCTGGCCCTAGCTCCAGGGTGGCAGTAGCAGCAGCCACTGGAGCTTCTGGAGCTCTAGAGCCACAGATAGTGGGGGGATTGAGCGGTTGATCTGAGGGAAATTACAGGGATTCCTTTGCTGCCCTGAGGCAGAACTCTCTTGCTTTGCCCATGATTTGATTCAGGACACAATCCTGGGAGATAGTGCTGGGCTGAGGGGAAACACTGATCTGGCAGAGCTTATGGTGACAGTGCAACAGGAATCCTCCTTATAGTTACAAGGCAGAAAAGAGTGCTTGTGGCCACTCACAGACCAGAACAGATACCAGGAGAGGAGTAAACACCTCTGCCTTGATCATAAAACCTTGGAAGAACTGAAAATTTACAGGTACCTAGAAATATCTCTGAAAAGAGCTGCACAAAAGCCCAGAAGTTTGAGACAGTACACCCTCCATACTGGAAGCAGAGACTTAGCTTAACAAAGACCTAAAAAGTCAGGTATTTTCCTGGGAAAATGAGCAGACAATGGGAAAAAAATAAGACTATAGAATCTTACTTTGGTGACAAGGAATATCAAAATATACTACCAGAAGAAGACAGCAAAGTCAAAGCTTCTACATCCAAAGCCTCCAAGAAAAATATGAACTATTTGTAGGCCATAGAAGAGCTCAAAAAGGATTTTGAAAATCAAGTAAGAGAAATAGATGAAAAATTGGGAAGAGAAATGAGATTGATGCAAGAAAATCATGAAAACCGAGTCAATTGCTTGTTTTGGGGGCTACCAAAAATGAAGAAAAAAATAACTCCTTAAAAAATAGACTAAATCAAATGGCAAAAGAATTCCAAAAACCCAATGAGGATAAGAATGCCTTAAATAGCAGAACTGATCAAATAGAAAAACAGGTCCAAATGTTCACTTAAGAAAATAATTGCTTAAAAACTAGAATGGAGTAAATGGAAGATAATGACTTAATGAGACATCAAGAAACAACAAAACAAAACCAGAAGAATGAAAAAATAGAAGACAATGTGAAATTATCTCATTGGAAAAAAAAAAACAACTCACCTGGAAAATAAATCCAGGAGAGATAATTTTAAAATTATTGCTCTACCTATGTATCAGTAAGTATGAGACATTCACTGGTGGGGTGGGAGGAGGGTAGTATTATCACAGGTTCTTTGATCTGCTTTTCAAAAGGAAAGGCAGCTTTTGAGGGGTTAACAATCTCCTTTAATCAAGTACGTATAACGTTCACCAATAGAAAAAAATACAAGAAAATAAATAAAGACCAACAAACAGGCTTCCAAGTGTCTGACCATAATCAATACATACATCACAGATCAATAGACAGGTCCTACTGTCTGACCACTGTTACCAGAGAGGGAAGCACCAACATCTGGGTTTTCAAAGCAAAGGGACTGCTTAGTGGCTTCTCAGAGTCTTAAACTTTCCTCCAAAACTAGACCCCCAAACCAAACCTCCACTCAGAGCTCTTTTCAGAGCTAGAGGGCATGACCACTAGTGACCCAGTGCCTCATTAGGAAGTTAACAAAAGGTATATGCCTTCCTACAAATCTTCCCTAATCAAACTCCCCTTAATGGGCAGGACTATTAATGTGAGGAGGATCTTCCCATTAGGAAGCAAGATTACATTACAATAAGCAAAAAAGGCATTATTAATACATTTGGCCCCAAGATCTTCCACAGCTATTACATGGGCAACTTGTAAGTGAATAGGCATTAACATTTCTTAAGTAAATACAACATAGTTCCCACAAAATAAAAACATCATGAACTTTACATTTGCAGAATACATAAGATAACATCATTCTTTGGGGATTAATCTTTGGGGAGTGAACAAACAGCCCCTCCCACTTCAATCCAAAGCAGAATGTCCAAGTAAAATCCTCTTAGGGGTGTGTCCTCCCTATACTGCCTTTGCAGGTACTCTCAGATGTAGTCTCTAATGAGCCAAGTCCCCGTTTTAACAATGCTCCAGTCCTGCTTCCAAGTCTTGAGGAACAGCTAGGAAATCAAGCCATCAGAGTGAGGTTCTTGGGGGTACATGGTACTTCCCCTCACCTACCATAGGCAGCTCCATTCCCGAGTCTCAAACTGTCCCAGGAGAACCCTGCAAAAATATCAACTCAATGCCTTGCTGCACTTTCCCCATCTTGCCCCAGGCTTGCCCTCTCCTTAATATGTATCAACAGTTGATCACATAAGAAAATAAGAGAGACAGTGCACATTTTGACTAGCTAAAATAGTCCTTCTGCACCCAGTAAAGCAGACATCCTTTATTGACATGGTTAAACATTTCATTGACATACAATGCATTCTCTGAATGAGAATACATGAATGGAACGAAAGGAGACTATTGTTAGCATATAACAAAAAGGAAAAGGAATCACTGAAATGAGTTGACATAGAACCTTGTAACAGTAAGAACTCTGACATAGTAGGGGGTGGGGGTGGGAATACTATCATAGGTTCTTTGATCTGTTTTTCTAAAAGAAAAGGCAACTTTTCAGGGGTTTAAAAACCTCCTTTAATCAAGCATATATATCATTCAACAATACAGATCAATACAAGAAGAAAAATAAAGACCAACAGACAGGTTTCTAACTGTCTGACCATAAGCAATACTGTAATAGTAACTGTAACAGTAACTGTAATAGTAGCAACATACACAGGGGGACCTGCTATCACCAGTTCTTAGTTCTGCATTCATAAAAAGAAAAAGTAACTTTTGAGGGGTTGACAATCACTTTAATTAAGCACCAGAATCAGTCCTTTAACCAAGGATATATATCATTCACCTATTTCAGGGGTGTCAGCACCCTGAACTTCAAAGAAAATACAGAGAAATTAAGTCAGCAGACATGCTTCCAAAATGTCTGACCATAATTCCACAGACAATTGTCTGACTATAATTACCAGAGAGGGAAGTAGAAATCTGGGTTCTCAATGTGGGGTAGGGGAGAGGGGAGGGTCTTCTTAAAGCCCTAAAGAGTCCTCATCTGGCCAAACAAACACTCCCATTCAGTAAGCCCCAAAGTAAGACCTCACCCTCAGAGGTGAGCTTTGTAGAGTACCTATATGGAGCCAGAGGGCATCCCAACCCTTATGACTCATTAACAAAAGCTGTGGGTGTTCTGACAAATCTTCCGTAATCAAATTCACCTTAATGGGAAGGCCCATTAATGGGTGGGGAAGATCTTTAATCACATTAACAATACAAGTATATTTCTAGTTAAAGAAACTCTTAATTGATAAAGGCAATGTTCAATAAGTGGCACTTGATTATACTAAAACAAAAAACAGCAAAAGATCCTACTTTGCTTGCCTAAAGCAGAGTATCACATAATCTCAGAGTAGGAAGAAACCTTCTGAAATTCAACCACTTATTCTATGAAGCTTTGATTATTTGGTGCTCTATTTCCACCAATTATTCTACCCAGAACTGAAAATAAAAATTTAGATGTTATCAATTAGTAAAGAAGACAATGAGAAAAATTTGTCCTTTGCTTTGGATGATGTATCTAGTCAATCTGAGATTCTCTTAACTTTTTCTCAGCTGACTCACCCTCAGTAAAATGTGAAAATTAGATTGACAACTAAAAATCTCCCATCTTTTCTTTTTCTTTTTTATATATGAACTGTTTTTAAGTCAAATGTATTCCATGGGATACTCATGCAACTGAATATTTTAATCTAAATACTGGAACTTAGGCTTATATTTTCATTTTTTTTCATAGATATGTGATCTAATCTCTGAATGTTCCTACTAGTACATATTGGAACACATCCATCTAGTCTCCTCAGATTGTGATTCTTGTCTATGTCTTCCAATAATAGCTCTATCCCTCCCAATGGATGGGAGGATTTCATTTTGTCGTTTAATATATTTTGGCTATCACTGCAACATTTAGTCTGTTCATCTGTTAAAACTCATTGTTTCTACATGGCCAGCTTACTTCTTCTTTTGGTCAAAATATTTTCATAATTATATATTTTTGTACCATATCTCACAAGCAACCATTTTGTAGGTAATGTACCACAATCTACTTATACCTATTGTCCATCTTTAATCTGTCCTTTGGGTCACTTAAAAATATTTTGCTGAAATTACATTTTTTTCGTCGTTTGTAGCCACATTACATCAACCAGATGGATATGTGTAGTAGAGAGAGAACTGTGGTTGGAAGCATAATGTAATATTCAAAAGTAAATTGCCCCTCTTTACCTCCCCTTCTTTAATTGTAAGTATCATTCCACAGTGCTAAGATAACACCCAAACTCACATATACCCCTATACAGACATGAGCATGTTTATGTAATACTGATACACACATTTAGTGAAATCTCTCCTCATTCACCATTTTTAAAGTAAGTTGGTGCTTTTTGTTCATTTTCCCCCATTTTGCAGTAATTGCACCCCTTTAGGAGATCACTGAAAAAAATACAAGAAAATTATTATTGACCCAAATAAATCCAAATAGGGAAAAAGTTTCCAGGAAAGATGTGGGGGAAAATAAATTTAGAGATTAGTGGAGGAAAAATAAGATTTGGAAAGAACTAAAAGTTCTAGATTGGCCATTGTTTGTCCTTCCAAGCTCTAAAAAAACATTCTATTTCCCGTTTTTTACTCCTTTCCTTCCCCCTTCCTTTTCCTTCCCTTCTCCTTTCTAATTCCTCTGTCCACATACTGTATCATGCCCTTACCTAGGGTGCTCTACCCAAAGGAATGTACATTTTGACTGATAAAACCTCATAAGATATATTGGGGTCTACAGACCAGATTTCTTTCTTAAGGACCATGCATTAAACGTAAATCACTCTGGCTCTCATAGACTGGTAAATAATAGGTCTCATCCAAAGCCCCAGGTGGCAATTATTTGGACCCTGATTGGCTGAAAATGAGTGTAAATTGCAATTGTCTCTGTTTTGGCCAGAAATTCTGAGAGTATTCTTTTCCCAGATGGATTTTTTTTTTTTTGAGAGGAGACTTTTCTCTGCCTCATTTCTTATCTAGCCTTAATCATTGAATGGGCATTGCTTCAGTCAGACTGAGACCTGTTAAAGACCTTAACTTAAAAAGACCTTAACTTAAATAGACCAAGGTCTCCCACTATATCCAAGGCCATCTCCAATCATCCTGATTGCTTTCTGGGCCAGTACTCCAGAGAAGAAAGTGAAGTTGGGGACTTTGCACATTTTTTTTTTCTCACTTAAATATAATTCACTTGCATGTCAGTCATGGCATCACCAACCTGGTGCCATGGTTCTCTTGTAGAATGAAACACTAACCACAGAAAAACAAGAAATAAAACAGAAGTTCCTGAAGTTTTAGTTAACTGTTAGCACCACCACTTTTGGCCAAATAGCCCTGTGGTATGATGAAATCTGACTTTCTTGGGCCCCTGTTAGGATAATGGGGTTCTTAACATGCTTCAACTCAGAATGTTGTCAGGAAAATGGTCTTTCAGAAATCTACCTGATTACACATTTTATGGACCAGGTAGGCAGGCCGTCATCCTAGACTAGCAGAAAAATATAAAGTTTGGTTAGGAAAGATAACTAGAAATAATAAATATATGACTGAAGACCTTGACCGAAATCACTTCAGATTTCCTAATCTTTCAAATGAGGATTTGAAATTAGGTGGTCTCAAAAATCTTGCCAAGTTCTGAATATTTGTGAAATAATATAGTGTTGGGGGAGGAGCCAAGATGGTGGAGTAGAAAGACACACTTATGCTAGCTCTGAAACCACAGCCTACAAAATGTCTGTAAAGAAGAATTCCTAACAAATTCTGAAGTGGTGGAAGCCACAGAACAAAAGAGTGAAGGAGATTTCTGTTCCAGAAAGACGTGAAAAACCGTCACCAAAGGTCCATCATGCACAGGACCAGAGCTGAATCCAGCCCTAACTTGGCTGTGTGGCCATGGGAGGAGCAGATCCAAGCAGGCTTCAGGGATGGAATCTCTGGCGGCCGCAGGGGACCCTCCACCCACAGGCACTACAGGTCAGTGAGAGAGACTTCTGGGCTGGCTGAGAGGGGAGCAGGGTGTCTCTATAACTCGGGCCCCCTTGGGAGGCAGTGACAGAGGCAGCAGTGGCCAGGGGCTCCCAGAACAGGCAGGACCACAGATCCACTGCTGAAGGTCTCCATATAAACCCCCTGAGGGAACCAAGCCTGGGAGGTGGCCCTGCCCCAACCTGAGCACCAGAGCTTAAGCTCACATTGAATAGCAGCTGGGCCCACCACTTAAAGCACTGAGGCTGGGGAGCAGCATTTGAATCTCAAACCCCAATCACCAGCTGGGCGGATCTAGGCAGGGGTGGAGAGGAATTTCAGAAGTCAAGTAACTGGCTGGGAAAATGCCCTGAAAAGGGAAAAGAAATAAGACCATAGAAGGTTACTTTCTTGGTGAACAGATGTTTCCTCCCTTCCTTTCTGATGAGGAAGAACAATGTTTACCATTAGGGAAAGGCATAGGAGTCAAGGCCTCTGTATCCCAAACATGTGAAATAGATATCCAATGGGCTCAGGCCTTGGAGGAACTCAAAAAAGATTTTGAAAATCAAGTTAGACAGGTGGAGGAAAAACTGGGAAGAGAAATGAGAGAGATGCAAGAAAAGGATGAAAAACGGGTCAATACCTTGATAAAGGAGACCCAAAAAAATGCTAAAGAAAATAACACCTTGAAAAATAGGCTAACTCAATTGGCAAAAGAGGTTCAAAAAGCCAA
>JAQQSK010010472.1:0-12669 GCA_028658325.1 Potorous gilbertii | reverse complement strand
ATAAGATTCAATAACATAAATCTGTAGTGGACTCTCTCAGGACAATTATATTACTCCTCTCAACTCCATTCGGTAGCCTGTATATGGAAGTAGAGGAGGTGGAAGGGAGAATTAATTAATTCAGAGTTGGGGTTTTGCCTGTCTGAAAAACAATAGAACAAAGGGATTTGAGAGCACAAGGTAGTGCAGAGCTTGAATGGTTCATCAAAGGATGGAGATAGGGAAAGGAACAGAATACGGGCAAAGCAGGAGTGATGATTGGGAAATTACTGAAGGGTAGAAGAATCATAGATTGGGATGAGAATAAAGAAAATTTTAGGAGGAATAATACATAGTGAGAGACAGATCAGATAGTCAGATAAAAAGTCAGATAAAACATTTCTGAGTCCATCATTATGGAAGTGGGAAATTTGTGGGTGATGGCAAGTATGTGTTTATCTCTGTATATAACTAAGGTATAATGGAGGATGTTGAGTATATGTTATGGATGTTGTGTATATTGATGTCAATGAGCCAGAATCTTTTTTAATTTATTTACTAAACTTTTAACATCCATTTTCACAAAATTTTGGGTTCCAAATTTTTTCCCCATTTCTTCCTTCCCCCCACCCCAAAACGCCAAGCATTCTAATTGCCCCTATCACCATGGCCCTCTCTTCTTACCTCCCTCCCTTTCCTTGTCCCCATCTTGTCTTTTGTCCTGTAGGGCAAGATAACTTTCTATATCCCATTGCCTGTGTTTCTATTTCCTCGTAGTAAGAATAATACTTGTCATTTGTTCCTAGAACTTTGACTTCCAAATTCTCTGCATCCCTCGCTCCCCACCCATTCCCTTTGGCAAGCAAGTAATTCAATATAGGCCATATCTGTGTAGTTTTGCAAATGACTTTCATAATACATTGATGTTTCTGGTCCACAAAAGGATCTTGCCTCCAAGCATCAGTATAGTCGAGGGTCCTAGTGTTCCTATAAGCATGTTTTTAAGAAAGTTGAATTAGCAATATGTAATACTAATATACATATTTTCTTCATATTATAGTAGACCATAACGAAGCAGATGAAGGAAAATGAAATTTCTGTGACTTTCTTGATTTCATCACGATTTAGCCTTTCCTAATGGCATGGATAAATCAGACATTAGCTACTTTTTTCTTAATAAAAGGATTTTCAGAAGACCCTCGTGTTCAGTCCTTCTTCTTTGTCTTATTCCTCTCACTCTACACTGTGGCCCTCTCAGGGAAAATCCTCATCTTTGTGACAATCAGTTTTAACCAAGCACTGCACACACCAATGTACTTCTTCCTCATCAATTTAGCCATGGTTGATGTCCTCTGTACTTCCACAATTCTTCCAAAATTACTGGAGAATATGATAAGTGGGAAGACTATTTCCTATGAAGGCTGCATGGCCCAGCTATTCTTCTTCTCTTGGTTCTTAGGGGCTGAGTTGTTGATCTTCACTGCTATGGCTTATGATCGGTATGTGGCCATCTGCCATCCCCTCCACTACAGCACCATGATGAGTACGAGGGTCTATTTGCTTTTAACTTCCAGTATTTGGATAATCAGTATCATCAACAGTTTGTACATACTGGCCTAATGATAAAACTGTCTTTCTGCCATTCTAATATAGTTAAATATAGTTAACCACTTTTTCTGTGAGATCCTCCCTTTGCTGAAGCTCTCCTGCAGCTCTACCTTCCTAAATGAAACCATGGCCTTCACAGCAGATGTATTTCTAGCTTTGGGGAATTTGATGATCATAGTGCTCTCCTATGCCTGCATTATCTCCAGCATACTGAAAATCCGCACCATTGAGGGTGAAAAGAGAGCCTTTTCAACCTGTTCTTCTCACCTCATTGTGGTCAGCATGTATTATAGCACCATAATTTATACCTACATATGCCCATCTTCGAGCTCCTCATTGGATAAGGATAAAGTTGTGTCTGTGATATACACATCAGTGGCTCCCACCCTCAACCCTCTTATCTACACTTTGAGGAACAAAGAAGTTAAAATGGGACTCAAGAAACTGTTGTCTCTCTTCAGGAGATGAAGAACCTTCCAAACCTTTGATTCTGTGGTTGAAGGTACCTGCTAAGTGTCCTCTACTTAACTTGACTCTGCTTTAGGATTTGGACAAAGGTCAAGAATTACTGATACTAAAAGCTTTTGTCTTCCAGGACAGGTTTTGCTTTGCTTCCTATTTGAATATTAATCAATTACTCATGCTTCTCTGAATTTGAGATTTTGAATTCTACAGTGGTCTACTTCATGGCTCTTTCTCCGCATCTTTATATAATATTTATGAAACTTATTATGTAACACAATAAAACTTTGGAGTTTTTACTAAGAACTACCTGAAAGTCAAATGGAAACAGGAAATTTCCTATTGCAATAAGAAAACCCTAGTAGAAATTTCAAGAACTGATGGAAAGTTGTCCCTTGTGGAGGTGGGTGGAGGAGACAAGGTGTACAGCAGCAGTCCTGGCAGCCTATACCGCTGGTTGGTCAACAAGCATTTATTAAGCACATTTTATGTATGAGGTATTGTGTTAGTAATCACTGTGGATACAGAAAAAAAAATCAAAAAGTTCTCCATCATCTCTATGTATAACTTGCTATGTTGCTAGGGCAGGCAAATCGGGTTTATGTGTATGTGTGCGTGTGTGTGTGTGCGTGTGTGTGTGTGTGTGTGTGTGTGTGTGCGTGTGCGTGTGTTTGTTCAGGTACCTTTGGTGGAAATAACGTTTACTTTGTTGATCTATACATTCTGGGGGCCCCAGCAATATCAATACAAAAATGTCAGGCACTTATTCCCTATGTGTCCCTGGGCAAATCACCTTTTCTCAAACTGAATTTTAAATCCTGTGAAGGGAGAAAAATATTTATTGTATCTTATGGAGTTGTCAGAAGTATCAAATGAAAGAAACCATTTCGGTATGCATTCTGGTTTTTGAGGGCTAGCAGCATTGCAATTAAAGTATTCAGTACCATTTTATTCATAGAAAAATGGAGGCATGATCAGTAACATGCATTAAGCTACAAAGTAAAAGAGTGGCACACCTTGGAATGTCATACAGTCGTTGCATCTTCACATTCAGAAAAATTTACACTCTCCCAGGCCATCTCCTTTAAAGTGTGAAAATACTTTGAAATATTACATATTTTGTTTCTTCTATATGCAAGTTCTTATGACTTTTAATTTTTCTTGTTTTAGCTTTATGAAGTCGTCTCTGGGTAGTTCAGTTGGTATGGCACAGAAAAAGTAAGTGCATTTAGCTAGTATCACCTATTTATTATGTTGACTTGGCCTACACTTAAACAATGAATATTTCCTCAGTTTATTTCTATAAAGAATGTTTTGTAATTTTATTCATAAATTCAGGTAGGGAGGGCTGCAGGAGAGGTTCAAATTTGATTCTTGACAAATAAAATCACGAATATTTTAGATTCTGTAATTTTAAGGGAATTTCACTTTCTATCTCCCCCTGCTAGAATTTGTTGACAACATACATAAATGCTGATGACTCATTTAGATTTATTTTTTCAATCCAATAAGTATTTTTAAAATACCCACTGCACCCCATTCACTGAGCTAAGCACTGGGATATAATAAAATAAAAAAGAAAAACAGTCTCTACCCTCAAGGGGTTTAAGGTTAACAGGGAGAGATAACACAAAAGGATTGAGACAAAGGGTGGGAGGGACATTGAGAGGTTCTGTGGAGTTCCAAACAGAGGAAGAGCAGCTGATGCAAAGTAGAGAGTGCTAAAAATCTACTGTCTCCCTCTATAAAGAAAGGCAATGGGAGGACCTTGTTATTCCACCTTCCAGGCCTCTGTTCAGAGAGGAGAGGAAGCTGAGGAACAAGGTGTCAATCACAATATGGTTTAGTTGCATGGCAATGAGATTGTTAGTGATGCTGGGAGGAGGATCTAGTTCCATGGAGTTGAAAAACAGGCAGACAGCAGATGCCAGGTAGAGTTTAAGTCCTGAAAAAACACTGAGGTTGTTAATTATTTCAATTACACTTTAGTCCAGGATTTTCTAAGTAAATAAGTAAAGGAAAAACAATAATTTTCTGTGATTATTCTCTTAATTAAAGTTTAATTTACATTTTTTATTTTTAAATTACAAACATTTACAGATGATACTCACTCCAGGAGAGATTACATTTAATAGAATAAAAGAAATGAAATTAAACACATAGTGACCTCATAGGAAAGTGTGTCCACCATTCCCCATCTGTAGCACCTGAACCCTATTTTACACTAAATTGTATTTTAATTAACAAAAATTTAGAGGGAAAAGAGGAGGAAGAGAAACAGATAGAGAAAGAGACATTCACATGATTCAAACACTCTTACCCAACAGACAATATGTTTCTTTATGGTTCCACTTTCCCTTTTATTTAACTAATTGGTTGCAATGTACCCTATTACCAAAACAGGGGAAGGGAATGGAACTCAGATCCAAACACAGAATCACAGGACCTTGGAGCTGGATGGGACATCAGAGATCATCTAGTCCCCACCCCTATTTGGATTCCCTCTATAACATAGCCAACAAGTGCTAATCTGTTTGAAGGTCATTATCCTGTCTCCCAGGCTTCCTATAGGAGAAAAATTTAGGTTGTAAAATATACCTTAGCAAACTCCTGCTTTGTAAAATATATTACATAGCACTGTTCAGTTTGTTTCCCTGTCATTCCAAGGCTGAGGTGTGCAACCAAGTTATCCAGATGCATCAATGAAATCTTGACTTCTCCACTGACCTATAAGCCCCATCCTTTCTGGGAAATGAGAGAGAAAGTCATGTCTAAGATACTGGTTCAGTCTCTAAGGCCTAAAAACAAGGAGTAATTCCTTCTCTGTCAAAAGAAGCATAACACTTGGCTAGGAACATTCTCTCTCTGAGTTTCCATGTCTTCCTCTATATTGATGGGATTGTACTAGTCAGACTCTAAAGTCTCTTCCAATTGTAGTGTTCCTGAATTATACTGGAAGATGTTAGACTGCCATGTTGCTAAGGACACAAATGAAAAGTAATTTCTGAGCAATATTAGAAAAAGTCTCATTTTGTCTTTATATACAGTTACGAGCTTTCATACCTGGAATGATGGCTGAGGGGGTAATCACTCACAACAATCTTTAAAATTTTGAAGGGCTGTGAAAAATAAGAAGGATTAGCGATTTTTTTCCATCTTGCTTCACGGAGGACCAACAGATGAGAGGGAAGCTGTCTAGAAATAAATTTGTTAGTTATTGTAATACCTATCATGGCAGCATACCTAAGGACTGGTGCTATGAATAATTTTAAGGGTCTAATCATGTAGTATAATGAATGTTCTATTTATTCAGCAATAAACTAAACATTGTTCAATAAAGGAAGACATAACATTCTTAGCAACATCCTTAAGCAAAACATATCATCTAATACATATATGTATCTCACAACACTCAGTATGTCATATGACACATAGCATATATAATTTCATCCACAAAGTGGGGTCCCAGACTATGGTCTTCCCATGCATGATGCATCCTTATGGGGTAGTAGGAAATGCTGCACCATCCATCCCCAGGTCATGGTAAGAACAATCTCCTTAATCAATACACAGTCTCCAAGTAAAGTTCTCTTTCATCTTGACTTGAGGCTAACTTCAGACCACAAGGCTCCTCCTCTGTTCTTGGCTGAGTTCACATTCAGGTACCTCTCTGCTCCTGCTCCTTGTCTCAGCTCATGAGTCTCCAAACTCTTCCTGCTTCTGCCTCACAGCAGGTTCCAGGGGCTCCTGTCCAAAGTTTCTGTGTCTAGGAAAACAAAGCTTAACAGGGCTATAACAATATTTATACACATTACCAATGTCTCCAAGACAGTACTTCTGTTTGATAAATGAACACAGACCAAGAGGTAGGACTTCTGCCTGAGAAATCAACACAGATCAACAGAGGGAGCATCCATAACACATTCTTACTGTTAGGCCTCCTCATAAGCAAATTCTCCTAGCCCTCTCATGCTTGCTTTCAGCTCTACTTCTCCTTTTTCTCTCTCAGCTCTGTTCAATGTGTATCCTGTTTCCAATCTAAGGCTCTTGATTCAATCAAAGCCAAAGGCACTTGAGGGGTTTAAACTCAATCCAGAAAAACAGTTAAAAAATCCTACTTTGCCTTCCCTTACAGCTATAAGGAAAATCTTCCTGACAATTAGAATTGTTCAGAAATGTACCAGGATTTCTCCAAAGATCTCACTCCAGGTTTTTGACAAGACAACTGAGTTGTTTAGAGGGAACATGAAAAAAAATTGAAGGGTCAATATCAATTTGTGAGTAGCTAAAATATACAAGAGTACATGTTTAAAAAAAGTTCTTAATATTCAATTTTTACATTTGAAACATACAGATAGACAATTTTATTCATAGGATTACTTTATTATTATTTACAGATATTTATAGATTACTCCCACTTCCTGAATCATCTCCTGCAACAAAATGAAACTAATAATAAAGTGACTTCATATGAAAATTCATGTAGCATTTAGAATCTGTAATATCTCTAATTCTCTATTTAAAAAAAATAATAATAGAAAATCCATTGTGTCTCTCTGTCTTCCTAACCTCACTGAAAAAAAAAGATGTTTCTTTCCACAAATATATAGAGTAAGAAAAACAAATTCCCTCTCTCTGTCTCTCTGTCTCTGTCTCTCTCTCTCTCTCTCTCTCTCTCTCTCTCTCTCTCTATATATATATATATATATATATATATGTAGTATGCGTATGTGCATTTATATATTTTATATATGGCATGTATGTATACATAAGCATATAATTAATAAATAACATTCAAAGCACATATGTTGCTTAGTAACTTTTCATAATTCCAAACTGCTTTCCAGAATAGTTTCATCCACTCAAAGGAACACCGTCAGTCCATCAATCCACCAATTTTCCCATGTCTCCCTACTTCTAATAATTTTCTGCTTTATCTTTGCCACTGTGATGAGTGAGGTGGAATCTCAAAATTTCTCTGATTTCCTCTTTTCCTGACTAGCAGTGACAGTACTTTTCATATCACCATAGCTATCCTGATTTTCTCCTTTGATATCTGACTCTTAATGTCTTACACCATTTGTCAGTTGAGGAAAGGGTCTTTTTCTTATGAATTTAAGTCAGCTCCTTAGTTATTCGGAAATGAAAATTTTCTAAACAAATTAATGAGATAAACTTTCTGTAAATGTTTTTCTTGTTATCTCTCAATCATAGTTTAATGAAATTTATTGGTATATATACTTTTTAAAGTTTTAGAAACAAAAATATTCATTTTATCTTCTGTAACACTGTCTTCCTCATTTGGTCAGGAACTTCCATCTCTCCATAGATCTCACAGATAATTTTCCCCATGTTTCTTTTCTAATTTGGTCATTTATCCACGTGAAATTTATCTTTGTACTGTGTGAGTTGTTAAGTCTAAATCTAATTTTTTTCATACTGCTTGTATCAGTAAGGACTTCAATATACACAGGGCCCTTGTTATCACATGTTCTTAGATCTGCATTTCTTTTTAAAGGAAAGGCAACTTTGAAGGGGTTAACTGCAACTTTAATTGAGCACATGTATCATTCACTCAGTTCAGGGGAAAAAAGTCAGCTCCCTGAACTTCAGAGAAAATATAGAGAAATCTAAATCAACAGATGGTGTTTCCAAAGTGTCTAACAGTAAGGAATACACAAATCATAATTCAGCAGACAGATCTAACTATCTGAACATTACATACATACGTAGTCACCAGAGAGGGAAGAGGCAACAACTGGGTTTTCAAAGCTGGGGCTTCTTAGTGGCTTCCCAGCATCTCTTCTGGCACCCAGACTTTTTTTTTCCAAAACTAAGCCCCAAAGCAAATGCTCATCTCAGAGTATTTATACAATTTTAAGAGCCAGAGGGAATGACCCCTCTTGACCCAGTGCCTCATTAACAATCAGCAAAAGTTGTGGGCCTTCAGAAAATCAAGCCTCCCCCAATCAAGTGTCCCTCAATAACCCCACCTGAGGCCAATCTATGGGCAAGGAAAATCTTCTTGAATCACATTATTCTATCAGAAGTACATTGTACTAAAATGAAAACAATCAAAGATCCTAGTTTGCTTGCCCTTGCACTGCTGTCCATTTTCCCATCTGCGCTGTTGTTGTTCGTAAATAGTGAATCCTTGTCTCAGCAGCTCTTTTTATTTATTGATTTGTAGGAGACAACTAGGTGGCTCACTTGACAGAGCACTGACCTGCAGCCAGGAAGAATCTGAGTTCAAATCCAGCCTCAGACACTCACTAGCTGTGTGACCCTAGGCAAGTCTACATAACTTCTGTTTGCCTTAATCCACTGGAGAGGAAAATGGCAAACCATTCCATTATATTTGCCAAGAAAAAGCCATGAACAATATTCCCAGGGTGGTAAAAAGTTAGGCAAGAATGAACCACAATGAGGAGGTACATTTGCTTCTCTGTGTTACATACACAGTCTGTTCCACTGACTGTTTTTCCTCTCCTTTCTCTCTTTTATAAACAGTAACAATTTTCTAAAACTCCCTATTTATTTCAGATTCGATTTATTTTAGGTTGATAGGAGTAAATTGAGATTCCTTCATTATTATAATTTTATTGGTTTGCTCCCCTATAATGCCTTTTGATTTTATTTGAAGAAGAAAATATGCCATTGGATGAATATATGCTGAATATTAAAGTAAATTCATTTTATGTTTCAATAAAATGCAGTTTACTTATTGATCTCTTTTAATAATAAAATATTTTTCTGATTCATTTCCTGAAATCGTAATTGACAACCCTCCTTTTCTATGTTCATCTGAGACACAATGGATTTTGCTCTAAGTTTTTATTTCAACAGTATATAAATCTTTTGTTTTCACATATGTCTATTGGAAATTTTTTTTAAATTGCTCTCTAATTCTTTTAAGCTCATGTAGTTTGTAGGTGAAGTCATCCCAAGTACATTCACATCTATGATAATTAATTGTTCCTCCCCTCCATTTTATTCTCTTATACTTTTAACTCTCTATAATCTTTCCTTCCTGTTTATTTACAGTTATTTCTCTTTTCCCCATTTTTAGCATTTTCCTTACTGTCTCCTCTCCAACCTTCAGGTCTGTTATATTTAAAAACAAATAGCTTCCTGAATACACCTTTCAACTTACATTTCTTCTTTCCCTCTTCCTTTTTTTCTTTTTTGTATCCCTGTTCAGTTGAATATATTTATACACTAAACTCTGGGTGTGTCATGCCCCCTTTTGACCACTGTAGATTAAAGTCTAATTCAAGGGACATTCAATTTCCCCACTTGATCCATGTTTGTACATATGTCTACTTTTAAACGCTGATTATGTCTTAACAAAGCTCCAGTATTCCTCAGAGACTTCTCATTCTTCTAAGTCCAGAAAATCCTCCCTTTTAACACTGAAAGAAGATTGACTTCTTGAAGGTGGGAACCACCAACTTTATGACGCTGTCCAAAAATTTATCAGACAATTTTTCCATTCATCAAATGAGTTGCCCAAAATTTCACTAAAACTGTACTGGTCATTTGCCCACAATGCTGTGTAGCCAGTTTCTTCATAAGATGAGTCTTTATGTGGGAACAAAGATATATTAAAGGGCAAAATAATGCACAAAACTAATGTAAGATTATAATACCAACCATTCTACCAGCCCTGAATCATGCTCTTTCTGTGGGAACACTGATATTTAAGGGATTCCTTTTATTAATAGAGGAAACTAGTGGGTAGAGAAACTGCCTCTAGTAACATAGTCTGCTGCCTTCTCTTCCACTTTTAGTCTTTGAGAGATGTCTATAGTATCGAACTGCTTTGGATCATTGTTCCAGTATGTGTCCAAGATAGGACTTAAATTCAGGTGTTCTTAGCTTTAAATTCATGTTTTTGCCATTATAACACACAGCTTCTCAAAGCTAAAGGAAGTAGAAAGATTCACAGAGCTAGAATGTCAGAACTAGAAGAAACTTGAAAGCTCAATATTTTACCAGATTAGCTTGATGAAGAGAGCAATGAACATGGTAGGGACTTATCCAAGGTCAAATAGAAGGTTAGGCTTAGTAGGAATTAGAACCCATGTATTGATTACTATTGAAGGAAGTTTTTTGAAATCTGAAAGCAGATCTTTTTGCAAGCAATTCCTGATCTAAAAGAAAGTGAAAGGACTCACCAACCTTCTTAAGAACAGAAATGCAGTCATTGCAACTCATGGGATCTCAAAGTAAGAAATTAGTATCTAAAAATATTCTTGAATTCCAACACATTCTCTCAATGGAATGTTTTGCAAGTTTCAGTCCTTCTGCTTACATAAACAGACAGACAGACAGACAGAGATATAGTTTTATCAAAAGAATGAGGGATTGAGACTAGGTGAACTGTAATGAACTTATTATTTCTCAGTCTACAAATAAAGATTCCAATGAGTGATTTTGAACATACTGCTGAGGAACTTATGATATCTTGACATCATCAGTCCCCTGGCATTTTTTCAACCTTCCTGTACCAGGTGTAGGGCTAGGTGCTGGTCAAAAAGAAAGAAATCTATAATAATTAATGATAATGGTAGGTGATATTCAAAAGAGGCGGAACATTTATTAAGAACCTACTAGGTGCCAGACATGATGTTAAGCTTTGAGGGTTACAAATACAACAAGGCCAGTCCCTTTTGTCTAGGAGTTTATAATGGAGAAAACACAGAAAGTGATGGTGGTAACTTAGTGGGATAAGGTAGTCAAAATAATTCATAGCGTCTCAACAATTGGGAAGTTTTGCAAATGATGTGGGCCCTAAAAAAGTTTCAGGCCTGCTTACATAGAGCAATAGCATAAATAAAGCCAAAGTTCATATAACGGAACCTAGGGACCCAGAAGTAGAGCCCAAATTTCCATCATTGGTAGGATAGGAGGATGTGGACAAAGAGCTGGGCTTCTAGTGCAAGAGTCCTAACTTCACTCCTTGCTCTGATTGTAGATCACATGTACAGGTTCCTTACCTTCTTTGTCAAAACAATTGTCACTCTCTAAGACTATTTGAAGAAGGAGTGATCTTCCTTGGTAAAGGAATTGTTGCATTGTGAACCCTGATAGTAACACCAGCTCACCATCTGTATATCATGTTTATACATAATTATTTGCATGTTGCCTCTCCCGTTATCATCTGAGCTTCCAGAAGACAAGGATTGTTTTTGCCTTTCTTTGAATTCAAACACTTCAATTATGTATCCTCTATGTTTCTTCTGCCACCCTTGCCCCTGTAAAATGAGAAGGTTGGATCTAGAAGAGATATAAGGACTTACAGTTAATCTAAAACTCCATTACCAGTCCAAATTTAGGATCCCTGGTTTACTCAAATTCTTACAGCTCTTTTATGATAGAACTGGGCATAAATTCTAGGTTTCTAGGTTTAGTTTCCCAACTCCTAATTCAGAGCATTGTAGATGTCTTTGTTGAATTGAATTCAGTATTAAGATGAGGATTATCCTGTTTTGTTTCAGTTTTTCCCTAATAAGACATACTTAGGTTTGTTTTCTCCCATTACGATACAAATTCTCTGAGAGCAGGGGCCTCTTTATTTCTCCTTGTATTCCCGGACCATAGCAAAGTGCCAGGCACATTGTAATCCCTTAAAAATGCTTGTAAACTTGACTTGTGGACTTGACTTGTACACCACGTGCTGTAGGAAAGCACATCCACTATGGAAGCTCCTGTACACCATCAAGAAGAACAATAACACATATGTTCCTTATGCTATTATAAATGAGGTTAGTACAGACTATATCCCCTTTTGAAAATGACAATTTTCTTGTCCTGAAAATGTTTCTAAAGTTGCAGCCATTTCAATCATTTCTCCCTGAGTAGTGAATCCTAGTTCCCTTCCTGTTATACCTTAACACACATATGACCCTAGGTCTTCTCATTACCTATCTCCAAAGTCCCTAAGAATTAGCAATCAATAGAGAAAGGAGATTAGGTTCATGATCAAAGATTGGAAATTGACAGGCCTGGTGAGTTTCTAAGAATACTGGTTTTCAAAACAAAGGATTAGGTTGTTTTCTTGTCAATTCCCATCTGGCATGAAGCAATGCAATGGGTGAGAGGGGTGGGGATAGAGTAGGTGAGCCAACAGTAACTGGCATTTTTGTCACTGCTCATCTCTCATTTATCTTTTTCTAGGACCCCTATGTCTGAACCTATGTCTTGCCATTGTCCCTACCAAAGAAAATTCAGGGAATTAGCTAAAAGGAGGAGTTGTAGGCATACAAATGCAGAAGGCCCCACTCCATGCCTGTGGTAGTTGCTAGATTGCAGGAAATTATTGAATAATAATTTAGGAAGGAAAAGTTAATCAGTTGTCCATCATAACATCTTTTTTTGTTTGTTTTTAAATAAATTTATTTAACTTTTTTACATTCATTTTCACAAGATTTTGGGTTCCAAAATTTTCTCCCCCTTTGTCCCCTCCCCCCTCCCCAATACACTGGACATTCTAATTACCCATATCACCAATCTGCCCTCTCATCTATCATCCCTCCCTTCCCTTACCCCATCTTCTCTTTTGTCCTGTAGGGCCAGATAACTTTCTATTCCCCATTACCTGTATTTCTTATTTCCTAG
>JAQQSK010010471.1:0-12669 GCA_028658325.1 Potorous gilbertii | reverse complement strand
TGATTTTCAAAATCCTTTTTTAGCTCTTCCATGGCCTGAGCCCATTGGATATCTATTTTGGATATTTGGGTTATAGAGGCCTTGACTCCTATGTCTTTACCTGGTGGTAAGCATTGTTCTTCCTTATCAGAAAGGAAGGGAGGAAAATCTGGTCACCTGGGAAGTAACCTTCTATGGTCTTATTTTTTTTTTCCCTTTTGCCAGTCAGTTATTTGTCTTCTGAAATTCCTCTCCGCACCTGCCCAGGTCTGCCCAGGTAGTGTTTGGTGTCTGAAACTCAAATGCTGCTCCTCAGCCTCAGAGCTTTCAGTAGAAGGGCTGGCAGCTATTCAATGTGAGCTTAAGTTCTGGTGCTCAGGTGGGGGTAGGGTCACCTCCCAGGCTCAGTTCCCTCAGGGGTTTTATGGGGAGACATTCAGTAATGGACCTCAGCTCCTGCCTGCTCCGGGAGCCTCTCACCACCACAGCCTCTGCTGCTGCCCCTCTAGTTGCCGAAGCCTCTGCTGCTGCCTCCTGAGGGTCGTTGAGTTTTGGAGACACCCCGCTTCACTCTCAGCCATCCCAGAAATCTCTCTCACTGACATTTGCACTTTTGGATGGAGGGATCTTCGTGGCCGCCATAGATTCAGTCCCTGAAGCCTCCCACAGATTTTGTCCCTGAAGCCTGTTCTGATCTATTCCTCTCAGTGCCACGCAGCCAGGAAAGTGCTAGGCTCTACTCCATTTTGGTGCATGATGGACTTTTAGGGTCGGTTTTTCAGGGCTCTCTGGAACACACATCTTCTTCAGTCCATTGCTGCGTGGCTTCCACTGCTCCAGAAATTGTTGGGAGTTCTTTTTACAGGAAATCTACAGGATGTGGGTTCGGAGCTAGCATATGTGAATCTTTCTACTCCACCATCTTGGCTCCTCCCCCCTAGATGAATGTTTGTGAGGTGAAAGTGACTGAGCCAGGGAGTGAGGTCTGAGTTGAGCTGAAATTTTTGGAGACTTAGACTGCTTGTCAAAGGAGTTGTACTTAGGGCCTATTGTTACTTAATTCAGTCAACATGAAAGTGTCTACACTTCACTCAGGTAAAACTTCAACCTCCGGAAATCTGTCTTTTGAGACATCCTCTCAAGTCATCTTAGGAGGATAACTACTTTGCTCCTTTACTTTTGCTTCTTTACATTGACTTTTTGTTCATTTTCCGACTGTCTTTGAAGGATATCTGGGAAGCTTGGATATTTCTGACCATCTTTACAATGTTCCAGTAATGTGCCTCCCAATCATCATCAAAACAATTATCACCATCATCATTACTTACACTGACTTTCCAATCACATCTTAAATCTTGAAAACATATTATATATTTGTAATAGAAAGATCTTCCTCACTCATTAATAGATCTCAGGAGGGACCATCAAGGGGAACTTGATTAAGGGAGGTTTGTTTTCTAGGAAAATCTACATCTTTTGTTAAATGTTAATTGGTAACTGGGTCATAAAGTTTGGGATGTCCTCTGGTTCTGAAAAGTATACAAATATGATGAGGTGAGGTTTGTTCTGTGGCTTATACTTTTTAAGAAGATGTTTGTGATAGATGGGATTCTGGAAAGCTATTAAGGAGGCTACCTTCTTCCCTCAACATGAGAACCTAGATGTTGTTGCTTTTCTCTCTGGTAACTATGTATGTGTAGTCAGAATGTTGAATCCCTTTGTTGATGTGTGATGTATTCATTGCTTGTGGTCAGACAGTTAGAAACCTTGTTAATCTTTATTCTCTGGTTGTATTTCTCTGAGGTTGAATGTAATTAAATATGATTACTGACCCCATCAAAAGTTTTTTTTACCAGTAGGTTTGGACAGCAGTGTCCTGTACTCCCCCTATTGATTGATTCCATTACAGGCACTTGTTTATCTGTCCTTCAACCTACTAGATGCTTGAATACTTGACTCCAAGCTAAATTACTCCTTTTCTACAAGTGCCACGGTACATTAGGGCATCTAGGGAGAGTGAATAAGTTAGGTGACAAAAGATAGAAAGCTCAGCTTGGAGTCAGGAAAACCTGAGATAAGACCTCACACACTTTCTAGGTGTGTGACCCTTGGAAGCCACTTAACACTCTTCGTCTGTTTCTTCACCTGTACAATGAAATGGAGAGTATTCTGCTTCTCATTCTAAATGAGCAACCAGCATCTACAGGATAACCTCCTTCTTTTTCAGCCTTCCTTGTTCTCCAATTCCAGTGCTTTCTCTGGGTTTTTCGTTTCCCATATATTCTATCTGTAGATTGGACATAGACATTTGCATGTTACGTTTCCCATTACGAAGATTCTTAAAGTTCAGGACCGCCTTTTGTCCTACTAAATATTTTTAGCACTGTGCAAAATTTTTAATGCATAGTAGGTGCTTAAAAATTTTTATGATTCGTTGGTGTTTAACTGCATTGTCTATTAACTTATTTCAAAATTGTTTTTCTTTACACAGTAATCACTGTATATATTATTCTGGTTAGACTCACTGCTCTCTATTTCCATTCACGCAAATATTTCCACACTTCTTTGAATCCACCCCTTCTGTTACTTTTATGAGGAAATATAATTGCTATGTTCTTATACATTAATATGTGTAACAGATCTAAGACAGATAGACAGAATAATCCATCAATCAATTGATAGATAGATTGGTAGATTGACAGATAGATATCCCAGGCTCCTTAAACCACATGGAATAAAGAAATACCTAACATACTGACACTGCAATTCAAAAATAGAATAAAAATCAATCCAGGCATCATAAATGATTGTTTTCAATGTATAAGTGTTAAAACAGATCTCATCCCGAGTTACCTACATCCATCATTTCTATGACAATAACTGACAAGTGATCAATTCTTTAACCAATGCTTCACTGAACAGTTTTCTTTGAATAATCACCAGAGATCTCGTGTTTCCAAACACACGCATATGTACACACACATTTACACATGCACAAAGAAAGAGTAGAAAGAATTTGAGGTAGATATGATGAAAAATACACGTTTCTCTATTTTATAAAACTTTGATATGCTGGGTTGCAAGCTCAGTGTTTATTGAATAATGAGGGATGTTTTAATCTATTAAATTTAAGTCTAAAATGAGATATACATTTAATATAATATTTAAATTTCATATTTCATTTTGTTTAGTGATAAATATATATTGATTACTCACTTTAAAAGTAAGGATAATAATGAGTAATAAAATGACCTAGTGGAAGGAAGGGGAGGTGTCCATAGGAGGTATTGACACAATGGGCATTTGTGGTAGCAATTTATATTCAGGGTATTCATATGATTTATCAGTTTTGTAAATCTGTAAACAAAGACAGCAAAGTAATGCTGCCTAACTTGTTCTTGATGTAGTCATACGGGTTCTTGTTGATTGTTGCTTCCTTTTTGAGATCTTCATTTTGGATTAAATTCATACATATGTACGTACATACATACACACATACTTGCAAACATATACATACACACATACATCTCTATCTGTGTGTGTGTTTTTATGTCCATAACGATTGATTGATCTGTGTATATACTTGTCTAAACACACATACACAAACTCAAACACAATTATGCATAAAGAGGACTGGGAATGCGCTGACTACTTTATCTATACACACACACAGAAACTCACACACATATATACATAAAGAGAACTGGGAATGTGGTGACTACTTTGTACCTAGCACTTTGAGATGGAGGCATATTCATCTAACATTCCAGGAGTCATTTTGTGTATTTTTACTGAGGGAATTGGATTCTATGGCAACCACACAACGGGTATTTGCTTAGTGCCTTCCCTTCACGTCATATTTTGTCAATTTCCCTCCAGGTACTTGTAAATGTTTCATGACTAGCTCTCTGAAAAATTGGATGTGGCGAAAATTTACTGTGCACTAATAACATGTTCTCCATCACTTTCTGAGGTCCAAGCAAAATATGAAACAAAACAATACCCTGAGCTTTGATGTGAAGCTTCTGCTGATTTCTGAGTTTTAAATGTTCAAACTCTAGAGTTAACAATGGGAACAGGCTGCAGCCTGACTTGGGCCGTCCTAGGTCAGAAATATGCTTTCATAGTCTTCTCATCCCTTAGAGGCCTGGCAATGCTTCAGACCCTTCTGGTGCCTTTGATGACTTTTCTATTTCTCTCAGGTTTCTGTCACTGTGAGATCACACTGTATCTAGAGTAAATGACAATGACTTTAAAAATTGTTATTTTTCTTCCTCAGAGTAAGAGTATCTACCTTGAGGGTTAACAATTTTCACTTCTCCAACCTCCACTCCTCCACCTGCTCCATAATATAATTTCATTAATATAGATACACATGCATTTCCACATTCACACATATATGCACATACATATATGTGATTGATGTGTGTATATATAATTTATTTCTAAATTATATTAATTTATAAAATCAGTTAGATTTTATATTATATATTTCTACATAGCATTTATGTAGCAGTTTCAGATTTTAAAAATGCAGTGTACTAATTATCCCCTTTTTATCCAAACCACAACCATGGGAGGTAGATACTACTATTATTCCGTTTTTAAAGATGGCTGAACTGAAGCATAGAACAGTTAAGTGACTTGCTCAGGACCACATATCCAGTAAGTAACCGAGTACCTGCTAGATATATGATATATACAGGAGCACAAACATACATGCATATATTTCCAACTTTAGCCCACACCAAGAAATTGAACCATTTCTGGTTAATTCCTAATTCAATTTGACCATTAAATGTCAATGCATTATATAATCTCAGTGTTAGTTACTATGATAATCCTGTTATGAGGTGACATTTTCTTCTGAGATCTTGAAACATATTCCATATTTGAAACAGCACCTCCTAATTTCTTACCCCCAGGATTGCGGTTATACTGACTCAAATAAGCTTTTGATTCAAATAATCTAAACAAAAATAAGTGATCTGGGTAAAAGAGCATGACTGCAATCTGACCAAAATTTCCCTGCTGACACATAGTTCCTTTGAAAAGAAAAGAAAAATAATCTAAAAAAAAAAACTAAACAAACGTGCAACCTAAGAAAGAATTTTCTTTTCAGCAAGGATTGAACAAGGAACAAGGATTACAGGGAAAACTGGCATTCAGTCAGGAAGGAGTTAAGGTTAGATCAACATCTTACACCAAGACCACAGCAACAAAACAGATGATTACTTAGAAATATTAGAAACATTTAGAAATGTTAAAATTTGTCTTTCCTTCTCGAGGAAGACCATAATATTAGGTGTATGATACTATGAAAAGCAGGTGTGGTGGATTTAAGTGACAGAGAGCAGTGCAATGTCAACAGGATGTTTTTTTTTTTTTCTCCAGAGCTTTCTGGTTCCAATCGCGAGAGGTAGATCAGGAGAACTGGAGATGACCTAGGATGAGGGAATGACTTTAGATATTTCCAGGTAAGATCTTTGATAGGTTTCAGTTTGACTGAGGCAATGCCCACTCAGTCATTAACTAGTAACAATAGATTTGGCAGAAAATGACCTCTTCCTATGGTTTTAAAAATTCCATCTAGGAGAGGAAAGCCATCAGGTTTTCTGGCCATTTTGTTCTCCTGTCAAAAAAATTATCGCACTGGAAATTCCAGGAGGATCAGTAACCTGGAGTCAGAAGGATCCTACGTGTATGATCTGGGGAAAATTGTTTCACCACGTTCAGACGCAATTTTCTGACTTATGAGGCTGTTCAAGGTCTAAATTGCATCACTTGTATTTAATCACTCTGTACCCATAAAGAATCATATTTAAGTGATAATAATATTTTTAATTGTTCGTGTATATTTTTCTCATCATAATTTTGTGTTTGAGGTAGACATATGAATATATTAATTTTGCTGTTGACATGAATATGAAGATTCTTTTGGTTTTTTTCCCCTTGGTTCCTCAATGTGAAAATAATGGTTATTTACTTAATGTGTATCACTTGCCAGTCTCCATCTGTTCAGAGAACCAAGCACAATTAAAGTTCAAAAGGTTCTTGAAACCCGTTATCCGGTGAACCAAAGATTGCCCTGAGTGAGTAGTTCATTTCTATCAAGCCAGTGATAGTATTAACAATTCCATGTAGAAAGCACAGTATCAAACCACCTCTCTTAGGCTTTAGATGAATTCTAAAAAAAGAAGGAAGAATAAAGCCTCAGAAATCTGGGATGGTCCTAATGAAGCATCATATTTTGAAGAAAATCATA
Source organism: Potorous gilbertii (assembly GCA_028658325.1). Lineage (NCBI taxonomy): Eukaryota > Metazoa > Chordata > Mammalia > Diprotodontia > Potoroidae > Potorous > Potorous gilbertii. The sequence goes on along the minus strand of JAQQSK010010471.1, from coordinate 6,425 downwards.
CTAGAGCCCTGTGGGTAGAAGAAAAGTGTAGAAATTGCTGTGGAACTTTGAGGTGCTATATAAGCATAAGGTAATGTAGTTTATGCTGCTCAGCAGCAGAGCAGTGAACCCTGGAGAGGTGGAGAGAAGAACTGCTTTGGCATCCTGACAAGAGGTCTTCAGCTCTGTACTTTACAACTCATCAGAACTCCCAGTTATTTGGACACAAGCTCCTAATTTGCAATTGTGAAACGAGTTTGCACAAAATAAGATCCCCACAACTATGATACACTAGATATGGACAAGCCTATTTTCTTTTTTTGAGAATCAGAAGACTTGGGTTTGGATCTTGGTGCTTTTACAATGGGACATGGAAAGACCCTTCACCAGACTGAGGTTCTATTTTCCTATGCGTGAAATGAAGATATTGTGTCTGATTGTCTTGGGCGCTACTTTAATCTACAAATGTTAGATTGGCTTTTTTTCTCGTTTCACTGGGAATTCAGTGTGTGACATTAAGGTAACCAGCCACCTTAGTCACTCCAAATTTATATGCAGATGAATATCAACATGGTTGTTTTGTCAAATTGCCTAAGTGGATTAATTGAAGTGTTGCCTGCATCCAACTTTCCCCATGGATACCCAGATTGAGAAAGTAAAAGAGAACTAAGGAAGAGTAAGTCATATCTCAGGAATGGGAAAGTCCTCTTTTCTGAAAAGAGTATTCAGAAATGGACTCATTGAATGAAGTAATTAAGCCAGGAAACTGTATATCACACATTCTCCATCACATATATGTTGGCCCCCCCAAAAATACGCATATATAAATACAGAGAAGGCACACTGAAATGCAATGTCTTCTGAAATTCAGCAGCTTTGAAAGAAAAAAGCTCTTGCTGATATTACCTTGTTTCTTAGCAGGGTTTCCCTTTGCTTTCAAGTAAAGGTATTCAAGAATGTACTGGAGTTTTCTCTCACTTGTAGTGGAGTCATTGCTCCTAGTCATGGAAATGCTTATCAACTGGGACACAGAGCTTGGGAATGATGTTCAGACTGTATGTCTTTTGAAGAATGAAGTTGGGGATTGGGCGTCCATTAGGAAGAATTACGTGCCTGGCATCACTGTCAGAGATAGGATTGCCCAGAAGATGGCATGCTGCCTGAATCCAGTGCAACTTTAGGATTCTGTTACACTCTCGCATTACTTACTTATTTTGCACTTCTTCCCCTCCTATGGCGCCCCCATGTTTCCACACACAGTTGCAGACCTGCTTATAACATCCTCCTTCTCTTGTTTTTCAGAGCTCCTTCACATGTGTGATGTGTTACCTCCAAATACCTTCTTCAAGCAATCACAGACTCCGTATGTGACAAGGAGCTATCCAGGGTGACTTCTGTCCTACACTGCAGGAGGGCCACACTGACTCTATTTTTGAGAAGAAAAACCTGTTTTTTCATGATGATCCTCAGAGAAAGATATTACATAGACATTTTTACTTACTTCTCCTTGTCTAGGAAAAGTGATTTTGTATGATTTAAATTTCAGGGAAGACAGGATCATCATATGATGGAGAGACTTAATTTGATATAATTATAAGACATACAAACCTGATTTTACTCACTCTGAATCTGACTATATTTCTCTCAACCTGAGTTCTCTCATCTTTATAGTGAGTACACGGGGTTGTATTTTCTATATAAAAAATCTCTTGAGAAAGAAGTGATCTGGAAAAGCAATATATAAATGTGAGCTGCTTTTAGTATTTAGTTTTTCAATTATGTTTTTCCATCAAGAGCTCAGTGTAAATTGGCAATCAGTTTGTATACATCCTTCCCACACCGACTTGGCATAGAACATGGAGCAATGAACTTTGAGCAAGAATGTCCTAACTTTCAATTTTATCTCAGACATTTACTGGTCATGAGAAACTGAGAAAATACATTCATCTTACTTACCATCCGGTTCCTGGCCTGTCAAAAGTGCAAGTTGGACTTGCTTGTCTTAAAGTGTCCTTTTAACTGTGCATTTGAAATCTCAGTGATCCCAATCTACTATCCCAGTTTTTTTGCCCCTCTCACATTTACAAATGATGCTGACCAGACAAAATAATAAGCTGCTCGTGTTCACCTGTTCCTCTTGCAAATCCTGAAGGCTACTGTTACAGGAACAGGCACCTCAGAAATGCTATATACCTTCTCTGTTTCTGTCAAATTCGGGATTTCGCTTTCCCCATTGATTATGGTGCCCAAATCCTCAGAGACAACATCTGTCTCCTTTTCTCTCTCTGGCCCTAACAATTCTCCTGAGCTCTTTAATTTGTACATCCCTGACTCTTGTCATACGAACATGCCATCATTCACGCATTTTTGCTCTGGAGATCAGTTTTGGTTCATATTTTTAGCAAGAACATACTCAAAGGGAATATACTGACAGGGGAGCCAGGACTCAAGTTGGGAGGCTTGAATCCTGGCTCTAACAGGATTTGCCCAATCAGTTAAAATTCCCTCCACTTTCACAGCACTCAATGGTGCAGGGGGTATACCGACATTGCATTTGTATGTCTTTCTCTTTGAATTACAGAAGGAAGAAATTAGGATCCATTCTTCACTAGCGATTGGGTTTACTCTTTCTCAAATCTAGTGAACTGCAAAGCCTCTTAGGTTTTTCCAGACAGCACTTCACAACTTCTTTATGTTACTCTTTGAAGGTCCAATGAGATCAAGGCAGTGATCACGGTCAGTGCGAGAACCAGAACAGCTTGGAAGAAAGCAACCACTACACTTGCTTCCACTCCAAGCATCCCCGAGCGTTCTCTGTTGAGATATACGTTGACTCTCCTTCCTCCCACTTTTCTCACATCTGTCCTCGAAAGTACACACATATAAATTCTCACAAATGGTTATGTGCAAACATACACCTTGGAGGTCAGATAAGGTCAATCTACATCTTCATCTCTTCCTCCATATCTCTGACAAGGTGTAATCCTATTGTCACTTTGCTTGAAGGGTTGGAGTATTTCCTCACATCTGGACCTTCCTAGAGTCTCATCTGCACCTTTCTTGCTGCACAGATGTCCCACAAGGACATGATATAGAATCACTAAATGTCTCTCTATCTCTACAGTAATCAGGGGCTGCTGGTCCCAGTAGGTGTTAGAAAATGCACCGTCCTCCTTGCACCAAATGAGAACCATCCCTGCCTTCTCCTTGGTGAAGAAGAATCTGCTCTTCTCCTAAGTATGTTAAATACTCCTGTACTTATATCAGTTCTTCTATTTCTATCTGAGAATCACTGATTTTTTCTAATTAAAATTCCAAGAAAGGCAGATTGACATGATGCCAGTGAGTTCAAAATAATATTAAAACTATATCTTCAGTCAAATTTCTAGTACTTACTGGACTATCGTTCCCTTGACACAAGAGTGACATGAGAACCAGTACTTTATCTACCACCATCAATGGACACTTGAGAGAAAAATCCTCTTTATGTTGAAAAGTGGTTACTGTGTTACATTTGAAGTTAGAAAGATTGAAATTGGAGTCCCACTTGTGAGACTTACTAAATGTGTGACCCTGGACAAGGACATTAACCTTTTTCTACCCTAGTTTCCTCTATCGTAAAATGAGGGTAGTAGCACCTGCGTCATAGGGCGTTTTGTAGACCAAATGAATTTTTCTGGGTGAAAGGCTTAGCCACTCTCAGAATATTTATACACACTAACCCATCACACCACTGTAAGTCCACTTATCCAAAATGGAACACTTAAAAAGTATAACTGCTCAAATGTTGGTCAGAAGAAGTGATACAAACATAGTCTCGAAGTCTCTCTTAAGACCTCTCCAATTGACTGTGTGACTTGTGAGACATTAGCACACAACCTCAAATCATTACATGCCTACTGCACAGGAGGTTCTGTGTTCTATGAGCAAAACGGAAGTGAAGTAGGTAAAAAATATTACCCGCAGAATTACCCCCTAACGTTCACATGAATTGTTTGAACGTGACCTGTGCTAGAGTATTATGAACTCCTTTTGGTCTGAGTAGTGAAAGTGAGAAACACCATAAGTTGATTACAGCATAGTGATGTTATCTTGATTATCTTCAAGAAATGAGAGCAACCATGGGCTTTGAATCTAAATTAAATAAATCTTAATTTCCTTTATTCAGGATCTTTCCTAAAACTTTCTTCAAGGCACATAATACATTTTTATTTCTGAAGCTGATTTAGATGATGGGGTTGATCATGGGAGTGACAATGGTATATAAGATCCTAAGATTTTGTCCTGACTTGTAGGGTGGTAGGACTTTGGCCTCATGTATGCAAAGATACATGGTCCATAGTACACGGCAAGCACAATCAGGTGAGATGAACAAGTGGAGAAGGCCTTTTTCTGGGCTTCAACAGATTTCATTTGAAGCACTGTATGGAGAATCTGAGCAAAAGAGGCAAGAATAATGAAAAAGGGAATTAGGAAGAAGAAACGACACTTAAAAAGAGTCCTCCTTCATAATGTGTTGTGTCAGCACAGGAGATTTCCAACATGGCTGGGTTTTCACAGAAAAAGTCAATGACGCTTATACTGCAGTAGGGTAGGTGCAGCGCATAAGCTGTTTGAATAGAAGAATTGACAATTCCCCCAAGCCAGAAACCAGAAGCCATACCAGAACTGATTCGATGGTTCATGAGGATGGGATAATGCAGTGGGTGGCAGATGGCTACATAGCGATCATAGGACATGGCTGTAAAAACAAGGCATTCGGCACCTATACAGATGACGTAGAGGAATATCTGGAACCCACAACCTGCAAATGTGATGGAGAGTTGTCCAGATATGAAGTTAGTGGCCATCTTGGGAACAATGTTGGAGATGGTCAAGATATCAACAAAGGAGAGATGGCTGAGAAGGAAGTACATGGGAGTGTGGAGCTGGCTGTTGAGGTGGATAAGAAGAACGAAGCCTGAGTTCCCCATAATCGCCCACATAAAAACGATGAGAATAAGTGTTAAGAACAGCCATCCTCACAGATTTGCGTGAAATAATCCTAGTAGAATGAAGCCCCTACAGAAGTTTGATTTCCTTTCTCCCATATCATTACTGTTTCACTTTGCCCCTAAAGAGAAATCTTGGTAAAGGAATAAGATTAAATAAATAAATAAGCCCAGGAATGAATATCTATCTATAAATCATATCTGTCAAGAAAGTTTTATTCATTACTTTACGTCAATAAATTGCAATTCAAGAAATCAATCTAATGATACACTTGAATTCACTGGGTTCTTGGGATGAGTTGTCTCTCCCCAGTCCACCCTTAGAGATGGCTACTATTAGACACAAATTGTTGTGTATATCTTTAAATTTACTTTACAAATACATGTATCAGTCCTTTTTTTGCAGGGAAGCAGTTTCTTTCTTTATATGTCCCTGAATTTTAAATTTAAATAAATTAATAACCTACAATTGTGTGTGTGTGTATATATATAATTAGGAATTAATTATAAATAATGATGTAATAAAAATAATCAAATAAATTACTGTTTAAGCAATTAATTTTTTATCTCTTAATATTTGACTCCACGAGAGAGAGTTCCCAGGTTTCCCACCGTTTCTCAACTCTGCCCACTGCCATACAGCATGAGTTCTCATTACCGTTTTCTCCAGTCTGCTCTCCCATTTATAACACGCCTCCCATTTCTTATTTCCTTTCCTCCATTTTCTTGTAGGGCAACACATATTTCTATACTCCATTGCCTCTACGTCTTATTTACCAGTTGTAGGTAAAATCAGTGTTTGACATTCATTATTAACACTGTGAACTCCAAATTCTTTCCCTTCCTCCCCATTGAGAAGGCATGGAATTTAAAATAACTTATACATATGTTGTCATGCCTCACAGTTCCATAACAGTCACGCTTGAACGACTCTCTGTAGTGTCTCTCTTTCCTACCCTGCCCCCAATTTATTCTGTTCTCTCTTTTAACCCTGTTTCTCCTCAGAAATGCTTCATTTTAATTTCCACCTCTGCCTATTTGCCTTCCCTTCTATCATCTCTCACATCCCCAGTTTATGCCTTTCCCTCCTCCTTAACTGTAGTGTAAGATTTTCAGACCAAATTGATTGTGTATATTATTCCCTCCTTAAGACTAATCTGATGAAAACAAGAATCACTCTTTCCCGCTCACTTCCCCCATCTTTCCTTGTACTGAAAAAGCTTAATCTTGCCTCTTTCATGAGAGAAATAATTTATCCCTTTTATTTCTCCCTTCTTTCTTGTCCCATTATATTCTTCTCCCATTCCACGATATTATTTTTTTAGATATTGCCTCTTCATCTTCAATTCTCCCTGTGTGTTGTCTTTCCTTCCCTCCCTCCCTGCCTTCCTCCTTCCCTCCCTTCCTCTCTCTCTCTCTCTCTCTCTCTCTCTCTCTCTCTCTCTCTCTTTCTCT
>JAQQSK010010470.1:0-12670 GCA_028658325.1 Potorous gilbertii | reverse complement strand
GAAATAAGAAATACAGGTAATGGGGAATAGAAAGTTATGTGGCCCTACAGGACAAAAATAGAAGATGGGGATAAGGGAAGGGAGAGATGATAGAAGAGAGGGCAGATTGGTGATAGGGGAAATTAGAATGCTCTGTGTTTTGGGATGGGGGGAGGGGAGAAATGGGGAGAAAATTTGGAACCCAAAATTTTGTGAAAATGAATGTAAAAAATTAAATAAATTTATTAAAAAAGAACAATAAACAGAATATCCTACCAGATGCCTTTTCTGAGACAAGTACTTGATACCTGAAAGTCTGAGAAAAAAGAACTCCAGATCAATAGCTCTAATAAATATTGATGCCAAAAGTATTTAGTAAAGTATCAACAAAATGGATACAAGAAAATATTTAAAAGATCATACCTTGCAGCCAAGTTAGATTTATACTAGGAATGTTATTATGAAAATAACATATAACAAACCATATTCATTTTTTTGAATCACATAATTACATCAATTGATTCAGAAAGTTTTTGTCAAAATACAACACCCTTTTAAGTTAAAAGCACTAGAAAACATAAGAACAAAGGACCTCTCCTTAATATGGCAAATAATGTCTAAAAAGTAAGAACTCTTATTGTGTGTAATGGAGAAATCCTAGAGGCCTTTCTAATAATTTCAGGGATAAAGCAATGATGTCCACTGTCGCCATTATTGATATTTACTAGATCAGTAAAACAAGGAAAAGGAATGGAGGGAATAAACACAGGCAAAGAAGAAATAAAAATTGTTACTTTTATTTCAGATGATATGGTAGTTTACTTAGAGAACCATTATTATGGTGTCTTTAAGCATAATGGAGTTTCCTTGCTTTTCTCTTCTAACCATGTCTGTTTTATTTTTAAAGATTGTTCATAGAGTCCTTGTGAGTTTTGAGGCTTTAATCATTTAGGCTCTAGGGAGTAGTCACAGTCAGTCTAACCATGTCTGTTTTATTTTTAAAGATTGTTCAGAGAGTCCTTGTCAGTTTTGAGGCTTTAGTCATTTAGGCTGTAGGGAGTAGTCACAGTCAGTATAAGGCACTTTAAAGAACATTTATTACAATGTAGGACAAAAACAAAATAGTATACAATCATTCTTTTTGGAGGTCCTGTGACAAATGAAAAATGACTGCTGTGGAAGGGAAGGTAAAATAAAATAAAATATTAAAAACTGCTGTTTGGTTTGGGGTCTATGACTGATACTGAATAGTTTTAAATAATTAATTTCAATATATTTTATAGTGTTAATAATTTGAGGTTTGTGGGTTTTTTCCCAGTGTACTTTGCTGCTCTCGTCTTGTCTCTGAGCCAGCAGATGACAAGTGACAGAATCCATCTGTATACACCTGCATCAGTTAATGGTAGCCTCTGGTAAGAAATCATTAACAGTTTCTGTAGCTGTAGAAATAATATTGTTATTAGTATTATTTTACATTTACTTTTTTATTCTACACCCAAATCCAAGAAAACTTCATTTTTGTTTATATAATGAAGGCAGTGAGAAGCAGCATGAAATACTAGAGTGCTGGCCTTGGACACAAAGACTTGGTTTCAAAATTTGCTTTTGTCACACAGTAGCCATGTGACCTTGGGGAAAGTTATTTGTTTAATCTCTTAGTGCTCTAGGCAACTGTCTAAAACTATAGATTACAGAAGAGTTACTGATCTATATAAGTAGGGGGAATTTCCAGGGTAGGTGTTCTCCACAATGGTGAAATTACAGGTCCAGATGAAATAGGGGGATGGGGGAAAGGAAGTGTAATGGAATGGGAGCTCGGAATTACCTGGACTATCTATCTCAATAGCAGTTATGCTTTTCGACTAGAGGATGGCTAAGTTATGCATATACATCTGAAATTTTAAAGAACATTTTCTTTCTGGAAATCTGTGTTAGGCTTTGTCTGCAGAGAAGGGGAAAGATGAAGGAGACTCCATTCTGCTTACCAACACATCATAGATAATTACGATTGTCTAAGTAAATGTGGTTTTTATGATGAGTCATTAAAAATCATGGTTCATAAGGACTTTCTCATTAGATGCTTTCATTGATTATAATCACAGTTGTAATTAAAATTACATTGCATTATTGCAATAGCCACATAATTGATCTGCCTCAAGTCTCTCCCCTCTCCAGTATATCCTCTGTATAACTGCCATGTAAAGTGATCTTCCTACATCAGTCTGACCACATCACTTCCCTACTCATTATCTTTCTCTTATATCTTTTATATCATTTGCCTCCAGGCCACAGATTCCCCACCCCTGATCCAGGATCAGTCAGTCAAGGAGCAGTCTCAGCCCTCAAGGTGATTACCATCTAATAGAGCAGATAGATAAAATGAATAAAAGGCAATTTGGAGAAGGAAGGTTGTACCTAAGGTAGAATCTTGAAGCAAAGCAAGGCTGCTAAGGGATGAAATTGAGGAGACGATCTGTTGGACATGTAGAGTCCTTCATAGGCCAACTCCAGCCTACCTTCTGACCTTATTATAACCATTTCTCCTCTTCACATGTTCTGCTGTCCAGCCATCCTGGCTACTTTGGCATTTCTGACAGAAGAATCTGTGTTCCTTTGAATCAGGTGTCCTCCAAACCTGCTATTTACATTTTATATTTAATTATTTCTATTTTGGCCAGAAACCCTGAGGGTCTTCCCTTCCCAGTTTGATTTTTTTTTTATTAAAGGGATCATCCCTTGGCTCACTTCTTAAACAGAAGTTTATTTAGTAAATGGGTGTTGCCTCATCAAAGTGAGAACTTGGAAAGACCTCAGCTTGAAAAGGCCAAGATCTCCCACTGCATCTTGGCCATCTCCAGTTGTCCTGATCGATATCTCACCACTGAACCCAAATGGGTCTGGAGGAGAAAGTGAATCTGATGACTTTGTACAACCCCCTCTCATTTATATCCAGTTCACTTGCAAGTCATGGCATCACCTCTATGATGCCATGGTCCTTCTTGAGAATGAAGGACAAACCACAACCCCCAAGCCTGACGTTCACTCTTTACTCACTTGTACCTCTTAAAATTCCTAGTTTTCTTCAAAACTTACTCAGAGACCCTCTCCTGCAGGAGGTCTTTCCTGATCCCCACAAAAAACTACCTTGTATTTATTGTGTGTGTGTTTGTATTTGTACGTGTTCTCTCTTCCTAGAGGAAGAGCATAAGGACTTGTCTGGAAGAGCAGAAATGATTTCATTTTTGCATTTGTCATCCTAGAGCCTGGCACAGAATTGGTTCTTAATAAAGCTGCTTGATTAATTAATTTATCCTTCTTTGATGTTCCTTATCTGTTATGTTGCAGTCTCTACGCACCTCTTTTTTTGCCTTCTGTGTGATACTTGTTTTCAGGTCTTCAAAGTCTTTTTGTGCTTTATCTCATAACCATATAAATGCTGGGGTACAATACTGACGTTAAAAATATGGGTTCATTTCTGGGAAAAGTTTGAAGTCATGAAGGAGGCTCTATAATTTTCCAGATGCAATCTAATCTTCATACTTTTTCTGCGTTCAAATAATCCATTTTTACTGGGTTTTTTCCCCAGTGTGTATGTGTATGTGTGCATATAAATAAATACACACACATATGTATGTATGTATGTATGTAGTATGTATGCATGTGCATGTATACACATATTCATATGCATACATATACACAGGTGTGTATATGTTTATGTGTTACAGATGTCTTTGTATATATACATATGTTTTCATATACATGCAGATATATGAATATATAAAATATAAATATAGCTATAAATGTATGTATATGTATACGTACATGTATGAAACATGCCCACACACACTCATAAACACTGATGGCCAAGCTTTAGAAGTTGGTTGTCCATCTGTGTGCCATAGTCTGAGCAGTAGGCATTCTTCATCCACTTATTTTATCTCGTGTAAATGGTGAGAACAAATTCTTTGGAACGATTATGAATTTATTTCAAGAGGTTTTTCAGTGTTCCAGGGCTTGGTATATTCATGGCATGATATCATTCATAAACAAGAATATCAGGAAAATCTACTTTCTCTAGGAAACTCCTCCAAAACTTGGACTCAACAAAGTATCCCTTTATTAAAGTGACAAAGGCCTTTGACAAGCATGTCTCTACTGTTTTATGCTTTATCTGATGTTTATGATCAAGATAGTTTTTGTTGTGGATGGTTGGGAGATAACCTTGTTGGAAGAGAGCCTTTGGGGTAGTATTTTACTTTATTGAATCAAATGCTTTTTAATAACGATAGCTTGCGATTTTCTACTGTCTTGGTGTCTTCCCTCACTCCAGATGTCTCCTGGCTCAGTCTCTGAACACCTCTAGTACACACCTCCTCTGTATATCCTGGGTCTAATCCTTTTGTGTCCCTTGGGCTGCCCCCTGAAGCACATTTGGGGCTGGCACGTAAGAATCCAGAACCTTATCAACAAGGGGGCCAGCCTACTCAGCAGAGAGTAGTGGTGACTCAGGAAGAGCGAGGCTAATTTCCCACTTCTAACTCATTCTGACTATAATGACCCTGGGCAAGGGACAGTGACCCTCTTGGTGTCCCAGGCAGCTCTTTAAGATTATAACTTACAGAACACCACATATTTGCATTGGTGCAGGTAATTTTCTTGTCAGGAGTTGCCTGCACCAATGAAATCACAAGTCTTGACCCAGTTACCCAACCTAACCTCACCCCCTAAAAGATGAACCTCTAATTTTATTTCCTCTGGTATTTGAGGGTGGGATGGATTTGCACCAAGAACTCTTTAAATTAATAAGAATGTTGCATGTATAAAAACAAAGTCAGTTCCAAGAAGTATCGTCATCCTTTTTTTAGGGCAGCAGGTACAGAAGAACAAATTCTCCATCCCTGGATTGTGGTGAACTTGGTTGTGGCTCTTCTGGTTGGACTGTCTTGGCTTTTCTTGTCTTACAGGCCAGAGGTGGATCTCAGTGAAGGTATGAAAACACAAGGTTAAGAAACAATGCTTTACAGTATCTGAAGGTCTCGTGTTGCTTCTGCTGCACAATCATCGTTACAGTTGTTCGCTTGTGAGCTTTGCCTTTTTTTGTATCCCTATCACTTAACAAGTGCCTGGCACATAATAGGTGCTTAATAAATGTTAGTGACTTAGTAAGACTTGATCACATGATGATATCCAACAGTAATAATAAATATGGATAGATTGCGTCTTATGTGCGTGGCATTGTGCGACAGTCTGTGCCTCAGGTAAAGGAATAGATAATGTGAGCCTAGCCCTTAAGAAGTATAAGTATGTCAACATACGACAAGTTAAACCAGGTAGTGATATTCAGTTAGCAGTTAAAAATGAGAATTTGGAGCTCAGGAGAGAGCTAGAGCCAGAGTTGTGGATTTGTAAGTTAGATAGCGGTAGTGGCTGAAACTTTGGGAATCCATGAGATCACCAGGGGAGAGAATATGAAGAGAGAAGAGAGCCAAGCACAGCCTCGGAGGAGTATCTATGCAGGGGGGTGGGAAATGGCAATGATTGAAGTTGGGATTCAGTTTTCCTGATTATCTGTTGCTGTATGTAAAGAATTTTCTAACTTTTAACAAATATTCAACAAGCATTTCTAAAACACTTGCTACATCAAGAATTTTATGCCGTGTGTTCAGGAACATAACGTATTGTATGACAAGCTCCTTCATGGAGCTTACTAGTGGAAGAAAATACAAGTAATTATAAGGCAAAATACTACATGATAAGTGCATTAGAGAGTTGCAAAATAAAGCATGTCTCATATTTAGCTGGAGGAAGAAAATTAGTTTTGTTTTCAACTTGCTCAATTTGAGATGCTTCCTGATCATCAAGTTCAAAATTTCCAATAGGCAGTTGTTCATGTGGGACAGGAGGTCAGGAAAGAGACTGGCACTAAATAGATAGAATAGACAGACTGAGAATCAGTCACATAAAGATGCTGATTGAAACATGGGTACTGATGAGGCCACCAGGATATAATATATGAAGAGAGAGAAAAGAGGGTCTAACGCAGATCCGGGGAATACGCTCAAAGTGTGTGGATGATGGTCAAGCATTCCTCAGAGATGATTGAGAAGGAGCAGTCAGATAAGTAAGCAGAGAATCAAGACATTGCAGTGTTGTAAACAACAACAGAAAAGAAGAAGTATTCAGGAGGAGAGGATTGGCAACAGGGTTAAAGGCTATATAGAACTCAAGGATGAGGGAGATGAAAAAGCCATTTGAATTGACAATTAAGATACTATTAGCAACGTACTAGATATTATTAGCAATGTACTACTGTGGCATCTAAAAGAAGATTTGGTACCACAACCTAAATCTACTAAACTGCACGTAACCCTTTAACCTACCACTAGGTATATGCCCTATAAGGGTCAAAGATGAAGGCAAGGGAACCATATACGCAAAATTATGTATAAAGATATTCATTGTTGTAACAGATCTAAAAAGGTGAGTGTCGATTTGTGGAACAGATTGTGGTAAATGAATGTAATGGAATATTATTACATTATAAGACATGATGAAAGGGAGGGAGCAGAGAAACCCTGGTGAAGAGTAAAGTGAGCAAAAGTAGGAGAATGTTTCACTTGACAACCACAGTAATGAAAAGAAAAGTGACTGAGAGACTTTAGCACTTGAAACAATGCAGCGATCAACTGTGACTTCATAAAATGGATGAGGCAGAGAGATGAATGGACAGAATGAGGCTTATATTTTCCAGTGTGGACCAGTATCGTTTTGTTTTTCTTTTTCAATCTTAAATTTATTTATATATTTTAAATTTTAACAGTTTTTCCAATTGTATGTAAGAACAGTTTTTAACCTTTTTTTTTTAGTTTTGAGTTCCAGATTTTTTCTCATCCTCCACCCCTTTCATTGAGAAGGCAAGCCATTTTGATAAAGGTTAGACATATGCAGTCGTATAAAGCATATTTTCATATTAGCCATGTTATGAAAGAAGACAGACCAAAAATAAACCTCAATAAAAATAAAGTAAAAAAAAACCTACTATACTTTGATCTGCATTCAGATTTCATCAGTTCTTTCTCTGGAGGTGGATAACATTTTTTTAAAAATTGAATTATTTTATTTGTTTTCAGTGTTCAGCAATCACTTCCATATATCTTAGATTTTTTTCCACTCCCTCCCTCTCATTCCCCCTCTCTTCCCACTCCTTCCCTTAGATGGCATACAATCTTATATAGCTTCTACACATACATTCCTATTAAATGCATATTGCATAGAATTAAAATGAATGGGAGAAACCATAAAACAAAATAAAGCAAAACATAAATACAAAAGAAAATGGCCTCTGCGATCCAGTTTCATAGTTCTTTCTCTGGATGTGGAAGGCATTTTGCCTCGAGTCCACTGGAAATTTTTTTTAAGTCCATGCATTTCAATGAAGTACTGAGTATACCAGATAAATTCCTTGCACACTGTGGTGTTTGCTATGTACAAAGCTCTCCTGGTTCTACTCCTTTCACTCAGCATCAGTTCATATAAGTCTTAACAGGTTTTTCTGAAGTTTGCCTGCTTATCATTTCTTATGGCACAATAGTATTCCATTACATTCATATACCACAATTTATTCAGCCATTTCCCAATTGATGGGCATCCCCTTGATTTCCAGTTTTGGGCCACCACAAAGAGCTGCTATAAATATTTTTGTACATGTGGGACCCTTTCTCATTTTTATGATCTCTTGGTAATACAGTCCTAGAAGCGATATTGCTGGGTCAAAGGGTATGCACATTTTTGTAGCCCTTTGGGCATAGTTCCAAATTGCTCTCCAGAATGGTTGGATCAACTCACAGCTCCACCAACAATGAATTATAGTGTTCCAGCTCTCCCACATCTTCTCCAACATTTATCATCTTCCTGTTCTGTCATGTTAGCCAATCTGATAGGTGTGATTTGGTACCTCAGAGTTGTTTTGATTTGCCTCTCTCTACTCAATAGTGATTTAGAGCATTTTTTCATATGACCATAGATAACTTTAATTTCTTCCTCTGAAAATTCCCCATTCATTGTATAGCATTTTTCATTACAGGTCTAATTTATTTTTCTGAACCGTATGTATTTATTACAAGGGAATATTACAGTTTGGGGGGAGGAGCAGATTGTGGGCTAAAATATATTCAAGAGGAGATACAAAGACCACCTTTTTTTGTTGCTATGGTGTTAAATTTGATAAATTCTTGAAACTCAAAACTATAAATAATAGAGATTTACATTTCCATACATAATCCTTTTATCTTCTTTGTTATATATTGAAATGGTTGTTAGCATTTGTTAAACTTATGAAGAAAGATCATTGATAAGTTTGGAAAGAGCAGTTTCAGTTCAATGATGAGGTCAGGAGTCAGATTGCAAAGACATGAGGAGTGAGAAAGAGGAAAAGAAGTGGAAACAGTGAAAGGGAACAGATTTTTTTTTTTTAGAAGTTTGTGAACGGGAAGATGGCACAGCTTAATGAAATGAAAGTCAAGTGAACCTTTTTTTGTTTATTTTAAAAGACATGAAACATCAGGAAATCCAGCAGAGAGAGATTAAATATTAGCAATAAGGGGTAGTTATGAATGCACTGTACCAAATGGGATGGAATTAAGGTTACATAAAGAGAGTTTTAGGGAGAAGGGACACCTTGTTATTAGAAATCAAAGGAAAAGTGGAGAGAATAAGAGGATGAAGTGAAGAGATTTTAAGATGTAGAGAAAGGGAGAAGAGAGAGCTCCCTTCTTGCATGAAGCAAGGTTTCTTACCCTGAGAGGGTCACGGGTGGGCAGAGAAAAGTTTGGCGTAGCTCTGTGAAAGCTAAAATAGAGAATTAGGGAGTACAAGGATTGCCTTGTGGCAGTGAGGGCCCAGTTGAGGCCAGATGCATTTGTGTTTTAATTAATTATTTTTTTCAAACATTTATTTTTTTCTCCCTCCCACCTGCCCCCACCCTAAGGGGGGATAAATCTTTTTAACAGTCAAAACAAAACACATTCCCATGTAATGACTATACCCTAAAATCTGTTTTATTCTGCATATTTACTCATCTCTTGCAGGAGGTAGGTTATTCTTCGTCACTGGTCCTCTGGAATAGTGGTCTATCATTCTGTTGATTGAGTTCTTAAAATATTTCAGAATTACTCATTTTTATGTTCTTAATACAAATAGTACAAATTTTAATGACCCTAAACTACTGAGAATTTCTTACTGTATTGGGGGAGTTTTCTTTATTTCATCATGTGAACTGTCTGTATTCAAGACTCAAGCATATATGCATTAATAATTAATAATATCATTAGGGACGGGCAACAACTTTAGATATTGATCTATCTTTTTTTCCCCTCAGAGCTGATGTTTTCTTCTGATGTTCAAGAATATCCTGATGTGGATAAAGAAAACATATCCCCTTCATGATGTTAAAAACCTGTCTTCAAAACTAGTTCAGTATTTTAATGTTCCAGTTGTCCTATGTACTTTTTTTAGAATGTATTTTACAAGATGTGTGTAAATGTATCTCAAATTATTTTGATTATAGAAATCCATGTCCCAAGATTATGAAAAATATTAAAAGTTTTGCATGCTGTTTACAACTATGAGTTTCCATGGCATTATTATCTCAATGTAGTAGAAGCTCTAAGGGAAAGAATTGTGATTCATTTTTATTCCTTACTGTCTTTCCAAATTACATTTGCATTGACTGTATTGCATTGAATATATAATATTTATTCCACATACCATTGTAAATGCCTGAAAATACTAGTAAGGAAGAAGACAGAACTATTTAACATTATAACAGGTTCTATGTCAAATTTAGACACAAATTCAAGGAATGGAATAGAAAAGACCTATGTATATTCTTTAAAAATACTTTACTGAATTAAATTTAAAATTCAGATTTACTTGTTGGAAAACTGCTTACGGGGTAGGTTTCATGCAGTAATTTTTTCAGATAGTTTAACATTTTATTTCAAGGCTAATGAAAAGGAATGTTATTATTTGACAAATTTCACAACGAAAGAACCGGTTCATTTCCTATGATTATTTCTATCCTTGGTAAATCACCTACAGACTTAAGGGGTCACATTGCCACAAGGTAGGCGGTAAATCCATTTTGTCCAGGGGTGACGGGGTCAGGGGCTGGCGGTCTGAGAGCAGCGCCCCCTGTCGGAGCAGCACGGCAGTGACAGGGGCGGGGCCTGGAGGCCCTCCTCAGATGGCCCGCGGCCAGGACTCTTCCGGGGAGGGGGTGGGGGGAGGGGCACGGCCCCCCTCTCCCCCGGACACGGGCCCCCACCTCCCCGCGGTGGCTGCGCTGTGGGGATTTGTTTTCACCCCACCCAGGGAGTCCGACTTTTCCAGCCCCTCTTGGAGTAGGAATAACAATGCCCATGGCCACAGGGCTCCGCAGCCCCAGGGGCAGGGGCTGGAGGGAGGATGGGGATGGACCGGAGGGAGCGGGAGGCAAGAAAAGACCCCCGGGCCAGCCTCGAGAGCGTGAGAGTGCGGCCTTTCCCGCGGTTCCGGGAGCTCTAGCTGGCAGCCCCGCCTCCTCCTCGGGGAGCTCCTTCCGCCGAGGGAGCATGGCCCCGCGCCGCGCCTGCGCAGTGCCCGGGCCATGGCCCCGCCCCGCGCCTGCGCAGTGTCCGGGCCCACTCGCTCCCCTTCCTTCCCGCGCCCCGCCCCTTGCGCGAGTTCAGTAGCAAAGTGTGGCCCGAGGCACCGCGGTCGGTTGAAGGGGCCGGGTTGGGGGTGGGGGGGTGGGGGTACAGGATGGAGCCAAGCCAGACGGAAAAGAAGGCTTCGGAGCTTAATGAAAGTCAGCGAAGCAAGGTCCATTCGCTCTTCAAAGTCCCTTTTCTCCACAAGGGCGGCGCCGGGGCTGAGGACTATGACGAATCTAGAAACCCGGACACCATATCTCAGACGTCCTCCCTGCGGCATTCGACCTCGTCGCGAATCGATCCCACCAGGGAGGGGAGCAAGGAAGGGACCGGCCGAAAGCTGTTGAACGTGAGGCGGAGGAGAGCATAGAGTGGCTGCGCCTGGGGAGGGCAGGGGGCGGGGCGGGCCTTCCCCTCCCCCCGCTCCAGAGGCGGAGCCGGACTGGTTTAGGGCCCCGGTGGGGAGGGGCGCCGCGAGCCCGGCCCCCTGGGGTGTGGCAGTTAGGGATGCCTGCTGGGGTTGGCACCTGCAGGTTACCCAGGAGACTGCTGACCATGGCCCTTGCTTTCCGAGAGCTCCCTGTTCGCATTGCAAAGTATGCGCGAAGGAGAGGCTGACGATGAGCCCGGAAGGGAGGGCGCCAGAAGTAAAGGGTTTGGGGCAAAATGGACCCAACAAAACGATCCATAGCCCAGACCTAGAAGCGGTAGTTTGTGAAAGAGCGAGAGAGGGGGTTGGGGAACATAGACACAAGATTAGAATGAAATTTGTTTTCCTCAAACTTGGGCGTGGGTAGTTGGAATTTTAAAACAGTGAGTACTTACTACACCAGGGTTAATGCTTACTGGTTTAACACCCACCCACTCACCCCCGTTTTTTAGTGAGTATTTTTTCTTACAAATGCTAGTGAGAACGTAATGTTCCAATAAATATGTCGGATTTCATTATTGACTCATAAGCAACTTCAGTTGCCTTTCCAGTAGAGATGGCTTAGATTTAACCACTCTGTCACCAGGTATATGAATTTGCAAGAAGACTGGCTGGATTGCCATATTAACGCGACCTGAAAATTGGTTCATAGTGGATAATCTACACCCCATTAGCATTGTAACTAGATTGGCGAGAGGGATCAAATGAACTCAAATGATTTTTGAATTCCATTATTTTTTTAGAGGTATAAAAATCCCCCACAAAAAGCTTTCAACAAATCATAGCATGGAGGTATGACAGACAAGCTTGACACTAATAAGGTATCAAGAAAAGTATATTTCACCAGAGTTCAGAGAAATTGTATACTTTTGACCAAAGTAGGCTCAACCTCCCCCACCCTTTTGGAAGGAAGAGCATCGAGTACAAAAGTGAGATGAGGTATATAGCATTAGTTCAAGACAGATCCTCCCACAAGAATCTACATGCCTGCCTACAGATCTTCTTGATATGTTCCCTGTCTCCCCCCCCACCCCCCAACATATGATTTGTGCCTAATTTTGTGCTGTCTCCTGGGCAGAGAAGTTATTTGCAAGTAGCTCATTAAGCAAACACAAAGAAGAAAGGCCTTCTCTGGGTTAGTCTGGGTCATATTCCCCCATTGGTTCAGGCTTGGGCTTTAGATTTGGTCACCCTTATCAAGAACTTTGTGGTTTTCTGAAGGTCATTAACTATCTCTTGATTGGTTGGACCCAGGTGCAGACTGCTAACTTATTATCTGATTTATTCTCAATGACTTCAGCAGCTAGCAACTCTCTGCTTTAACTCTTTGCTGCTATCTCTCACTATCCCTCCTTTTCTTTCAATGTGGATTATGTTTCCACACTTTTCCCCTAGTATTTTCTTCAAACTTTTTAACATCAGTTCACACTCCTCATCTGATGGAGACTTTCCTGTGGTTCTTTTTTTTAAAAAAATTAATTAATCAAAAATTAATTAAAACTTAATTAATTTTTAAAATATTCTACAATCACTACCAAAAAACTTAGATTTTTACCCCCCCCTACCCTCC
>JAQQSK010010469.1:0-12671 GCA_028658325.1 Potorous gilbertii | reverse complement strand
GATTTCAAGTCACACTCCAGATAAGGTATCAACAATATATACATACATACATACATACACACACACACACGTGTGTGTATATATATATATATATATATATATATATATATATATATATCCCATCAACAGAGATAAGGAAAAAGACAATATAAGGTAATGGCCATCATAGATAATGAAATAATAATATTAAATGTATGTGTACCCAATGGCATAGTGTTTAAGTACTTAACAGAAAAGTTAAATGGAATAAAAATTGTACTTATATATAATGCTAATTGATTTTATGCTTCTTAAACCTTTTTTCAAGCTTAGAAATTAGATAGATATTTAACTAAAAAGAAATCTATGTATCTGAACAGAATGAGTGTATGGGAGAGAAATAGTAGCTTTCATGAGCCTACAATAAATATGAAAGATGGATTTTTTAAATTATACTTTTCTTTCAGCATTAATGGAACTTTAAAAAATAAGAAACTAAAAAATAAATGCTTTCAGAAATATTAAACACAGTCATACATAGCATGATAATAAAGGTGGAATGAATAAAAGGAATATGAATAAAAGATGCAGACCTAGATTCACATTAAGTAATAATAGCCAAAACAATAACTGAAAGAATGAATAAAACAATAAATGATTATATTAAAAAGACCAATCTTATATGTGAAAAATTATTGGACATTGATAAAAGTGTTTTGAGTAAAGTGTTTAGCTCTGAACATTCTACATTAAGAACAGAAAAAAGGGGGACTAATCAATTGATCATGCATTTGAACAATAAAATAATAATCCAAAAATAAACATAAAAGATAACATTTGAAACTGAAGGAAAGATTCAGTTCAATTAATTTCCATAAGTATTTATTAAGAAATATTCTGCGCCAGGGTTTATGTTAGATGTTGAGAATTCAAAAATAAAACAAAACAATCCCTAATGTCAAGGACATTTTATTCTACTGAGATAAAAAAATATATATATACATAAGGAAATATGGAACATATGCACAAACTAAATTTAATGCAATTTTGGTCGCAGTAGGTAGGGCACAATTCCGGGGGTGTATAGAAAGGCCTCATGAAAAGGTTAGAACTTCCCCAGGTACTACACATTGCAAATGTTTTTGGACTTTTTCAATATATTGTTAAGTTTTGATGACTTTTTTTCATTTCTGAAAAACAACAACAACTCTAATATGGAATGACTGTCAAGTAAGGGTAGGGATACATATGGGATACTATAATGATATAGGTAACAAAATAAAAATATAAACATTTAAAATCAAATTATTTTGGCAAATTATTAGATGTGGAGCAAAGGCAGGGGAATCTGAGAATGAGAGGCTATGTGGTAGGGACAGAAGAATTGGGTTCAATCCCACCTCATTTTTGTGACCCTGAGCAAGTCCCTTAATTTCTCTGTATCTCAATTTCCTCATCTGTAAAATGAGGGTATTAGATTTGATCCCCTGTTAGGTGCCTCCCCATCTTAAATCTATGATCTTATGACTCTAAGATTTTGAATTTGGAATACTGAAATGATAGCTTTAGTCTGAACAAAAATAAGAAATTCAGGAAGATACTTGGTTTTGGGGGTAAAAGTAATGTGTTCTTTTTTTGGATGTGTTAACTTTGAGGGACCTATAGAATGTTAGGTTGGTAATATAAGATAATTCACACACAAGCAAATTGCAAATGAAAGTTAGAAGAGGGATTAGTCACATACGTGTGTATACACACATGTATGTGTGTATGTATGTTTCTATATATTATATTTACACATATACATGCACCCATATATACATATATGTATATACATATACACATATATACATGCATATATATGTGCGTATGCACATATATGCATTTATATATACATATATGTACCTATATTATGACTGATTTTTGTAGAAATTCAGGTACTGTAGAACATTTTAAGGCCTTCCAATTATTTGGGGAAGCTTGTAGACAGTCATTGTCTTTCCTTATGTTGAACTCATAATTTTTCGCTAAATTTATTTTTTTAATTATTTATTTATTTTTTATTTAAAATAAATTTCTCCAAGCATTTTTTCATCCATAGTATATCCATAGTATTTTCTTCATGGTACTAAAAATTTTCTTATTTGCTGGTTTTCTTTATTTTCCCTGTGGAAGTTTCCTTATGTAGATCTTTTCTCCTCTTTTAATAGCTGCTGTTTTAATTTATTGCACCTATTCCCAACTATTTTGAGAGGAGCTGAACAACAAATAAGAAGTACCTACCACATGTCAAGTACTGTGAATGCGAAAGAAAAACAGCTCTTGGCCTCAGGAAGCTTATGATCTAATTGGAGAAAATAATTCAAAAAGCAAAGCTGAAAAGAGGACGGGGAGTGTTCCTGGAATTAAAATCGGAGTTCCTGATGCAAAAATGAAGTTTATCTATAAAGTTTTCAGTCTTTGGAAGGAGTTTACTGCTCTGCCATCAGTCTTTAAGTTGGAGGGTAGAGGCAGTTGAAGGCACTGAGTATGAAAACTCAATCAATTTGTACAATGAGATTTCAGGTAATGAGGTTAATTTGGGGGAAAGGCATGATGTTAATGGAATTGAAACCATTCAATTCTCAATCCAAAAGTCGATCTTGTGTGTGTGTGTCTATGTGCGTGTGACTGTGTTTCTAAAAATAAGTTTCAAAATTAGATACTGCTTTAAAAATAATATTATTTCCTCACTGGAAATATCCAATTTTTAAGATTAAGTGAAATCACAAATCTTGCCTCTAAACTTCATGAAAATTTTAGACAATCCTACCACAGTACCCCACCACAGAAAGAATGAACATCCATCTAGAGACAAAATAACAAGGTAGATTAAAAGATTTCACCAAACTACTCTCAGTTCATCACTTACAGAATTTTAACTGGTAACTCGCTTTATGACTTGCAAATTAGCATCCAGAGAAGTTAAATACTCAAGCTCAAAGAACAATTGCCCAAAGTTAGAGAACAAGTAAGAAGAAAAATGGTAACAGATTTAGATGACCTATTAATGGAATTATTAAAAAAGAAACCCAAAACACCTTGGACTGTGATTCAGGTTTCAGATGAAGTATGATTTGCATATTGACAAAACGAGCAAATCCTGGAACAGAATATCTAAATATTGTCTTCTTTTCCTTCAATACTTCTTTACTTCAACTAGAACTGTGATGCTGTTGGTGTGATGTTTCTTCCCAGTGATGCAAATAGTACAATCATACGGGACTTTTCATTTTGCAGTTCTTCTCTGTGATTTCCCATTAAACCTCCAAAAAAATGGATCCAAAGTCCTGTACTCTTTTAGGGTTAGGGTTAAACCCTAACCTTTATAAATTATATTCTGTGAGAACCTTGGCACAGTTAAGGCATTCCCTCAACCATCTCTCCCTCTCTCTGTATATCACACCCCCTGTTTCTAGTCTTTTTTTATAGACATATATTTTTTTATTTCATTCAGACTTCTAGCAATGTAGAAATAGATTCCTATTGACATATAAGCAAGTCAAATTTAGATTCAGTTTGTGTAACATTCTCACTCTCCCCAAATGCAGTTCAAATGGGTTGTTGAATTAATTTTTTTTACTGCTCCTATTATCTTTAAGTTGACTTATATCATTTGTCAAAGAGAATTTATTCAATTGATAAATGTTTATTGAGCAATTACTAAGTGCTAGGCATTGTGTTAAGTGCTGAGATACAAAGAGAGGAAAAAGACAGTTCCCGGTCATGAGGAGTTCACAATCCAAGGAAGGAAACAAAATACAAATGACTATATACAAATAAGCTAAATTCTAGATAAATTAGAGATAACCACCAGAGAGAAGGTAATTGAATTAAGAGAGAATGGGAAAGGCTTCCTTTAGAAGACAGGATTTTAACTAGGACTTGACAAAAACCAGGGAGAAAAGAAAGCAGGAGTGATAAGGAAGATCATTCCATGTAGGGGGATAGCCAAAGAAAATGTCCATAGCCTGGGAGTCAAAGATGGAGTGTCTTGTACAAGTAACAGTAAGGATGTCAATTTCATTGAATCACAGTGTGGGGAGGGGACAGGTGAGAAGAAATGTCAATAAGTTTTAAGAAAGCCATAGAATTGGTGGAGGGAAGGTTAATAAAAATTGGCCTGACACAACGGATAGAAAACAGGTCTTGAAACCAAGAAAACTTGTTTTCAACTCCTGCATCTGCCTCATACACTGCTTATGGTCAAATCACTTAACCTCTAAGTATTATTGCCAATTAAATAATAATATTGCAGGAAAGGTACTCACCTATATTGGTTGTTAGAGGAAGTTTCTCGTTTTGGATTCCTTAAACAAATGAAATTATAGGCCAGACCCAGGTCTAGGCCATATTCCTATGGTTGGTTGCACATCTTTTCCAGGACAATAAAATATGTAAAATCTCTATTAAAATTCTTTTTAACAAATGAAGACTGTCTTCCATTGGTGCTCCAGTGTTCATCTTGTATTTATATCCTTTTGAATATGAAGTGAGTAATGAATTTTCTCTCCTTGGCTTTTAACTTAACAGATTTCTTTTACTAAACTGAAGTGAGCAATAAGTAGCATGATAAGCCTTTTTTGTTTATTTGCATGCTTTTTGAGTGGAATAATATCTGACAACAAAATAATCTATACTTAAAATGGAATTTTTATATAGTTACATATTATTCCTCATTGTGCCCTCTTTGTCCCAACCAAATTACCTTTTTTCTGTTTCTCACAAATAACATTGAGTTTTTATTTCTACTTCACTACCTTGCCTAGAACGTTCTGTCTAATCGTCTCTACTTCTTAGAAACTCTAGTTTACCTGAAACCTCAACTTAAATGACTCCGCTGATCAAAAGACTTTCATGATGCTCCAATCTGATAACACCTCCCTCCAAAAATTGCCTTGCATGTAATAGGCATATATTCGTTTATATACATGTATGTAGTTCTTGCATAAATATCTCCTTATGTATTGTGTCTCCTAATAAAATGTTCCTTGATGATATGGATTATTTCATTTTTATTTTATATATGCCTAGTACCTCATACGATGCTATGTACATATAGGTATTCACTAATTATTTTAAATTGATAATTGACAAAATTATTCCTTTAAAAACTATAATTTGATTACCTCTCAATATGTCCTTCCAGAGGCATTTTTAGGAGGATGGTGTGAAAAAATCATATAAGAAAATAGGATAGAGGAAGGTAGATGGCATAGTGTATAGAGCATCAACCATGCAATCGGAAAGAATTGAGTTAAAATCCAACCTCAGATATTACTAGTTATGTGAAACCTGGGCAAATCATTTAACCCCAATTGCCTCAGAAATAAAAACAAGGATAGCAGGATATGGATACTAGCCTATTAGAGGGACTATCCACATGAATATGCCCACAAATCTATCAGTTAGTGAAGAACCTTTATTCAATGACCATATATACAGAAGGAAACATCATGGCTAGCTTTGGACACTATAATGCTACAATGCTATTTCACT
Organism: Potorous gilbertii; assembly: GCA_028658325.1. Taxonomy (NCBI): domain Eukaryota; kingdom Metazoa; phylum Chordata; class Mammalia; order Diprotodontia; family Potoroidae; genus Potorous; species Potorous gilbertii. The sequence continues at coordinate 7,154 of JAQQSK010010469.1, read as the reverse complement.
ACCTTCAACAACATACTTCTTGGACTTTCATTTTTGTCCCAGCATTCTCAATGTGTAGCTCAGCAGCTCAGAGTGTATATTTAATACTTGTTTACTGAATTGACTTGAGTTATGAGTTATAAGCTATGAAGCTCCTTTGATCTTTTACAATTCTATTGCCTGGACACACTTAAAACATGAGCTGATTTTGTCCAAGGAACATTGTAATTTCTAGGTAGATAAGAGGCAGAGAGGAGGGTAATTTATTGCTAAGCATGTGTCTTTAATATCTGTTTTATTATTTTCCTATATAAAGTTAATTGTATTAAGTCTTAACAAAGGGAGCTGGAGAAGGCTTTACAAGCTTTAACCAGTCAGTCATGTGGGACAGCAGTAGAAATTTTTTATTTTAATTTGTTTTTAATGGGTTGCTCTCTTAACAGTCACGAACATTGATCAAATCAGCTTCCTTCTTCCATAAGAAATTTCTTGCCTGATTCTGTCCCCTAAGATTTTTTAAGTAGGTAGGTAAGACTGATACTATTTCATTATGTCTTTGGGGTTGAATGGATCAACTGAATTGACACTAGTGAATTTGCATAACACTTGGAAGTCATTCAGGCTAAAAAAGGATTGATTGACTTGATAACTGAACTGTAAGAGGTAAAAACAATTGGTAAATATTGCCTCTAAAGGACCAAGTGGATGGGATTATAAAGTAAAAACCCAAGCTGCATTTTGGATATATTTTAGCATCTAATCACAATATAGAGAAATATCACATAATTTTAGTCTGAAAGAGTCTTTGAGAGCTCATCTCCTTTAACCCTTTCCTTTAGGGAATAAAACCCAAAGAATTACGCAGATAGAGGTAAGGCAAAAACTTGATCTGTCTCACTTAATTCCTGGTTTTGTACTGGAGTCATGCCCATAGTTCATGGCCAGACAATCAAGTAAGTTAAATTAATAAATAGCAAGCCTTCTTATTAAAGAACTTGCTCTGAATTTTCTAAGGGTACTGTTCAATGGTAAATTGTAACAACCAGCTTTGTGGGGGTTGGAGGAAATTATCTATCATCTCTCTCTCTCTCTCTCTCTCTCTCTCTGTCTCTCTCTCTTTCTCTCTCTCTCTATGCATCTATATCCCATCTCTATATAACAATTTATCCATCTGCATATGTACACACACATACACGCACACACATATACACATATTTTAAACTTTAAACTAAATTTTCAGCATTTTCCCATCACTCTCTTAAGTCTAGACAATAAACAAAAATAAATAATTAAACCCTAGTTTTCACTGTTTGCCAATTTCTGATGTGTAAATGTTCACATTGAAAATGTGACAAATGACTCTTAGTAAATGAAATGACTTGGCTTCAACACACTCTGGGTCCTGTGCCTTATCCTAGAAGAAATTAGACTTATTCCTAAACTTTGTGTTCCAGCTCCTCTCCCTTCTTCCCTCCCCACCCATTACCCCTGTATTCAATATAGGCTACACATGTACAGTTATACAAAAGTCTTCCATAATAGTCATATTGTGAAAGAAAAACTCTATTTTCCTCCTTTCTGTCTTGCCCCCCATTTATTCTAGTTTCTCTTGATGTTGTCCCTCACTAAAAGTGTTTACTTCTAATTACTCCCTCCTCCCATTTGCCCTCCCTTTAATCATCCTCCACACTCTACTTATCCCCTTCTCCCCTACTTTGCTGTAGTATAAGAGAGATTTTCATACCAATTTAAGTTTGCATTTTATTCCCTCCTTAAGTCAAATGCGATGAGAGTAAGATTCACTTTTTCCCTCTCACCTCTTCCCTTTTGCCCTGCATTGAAAAAGCTTTATTTTCCTTCTTTTATGAGAGATAATTTGCCCCATTGATTTCTTCCTTTCTCCTCCTAATATGCTGATCTCTCATGCCTTAGTTTTATTTTTAAGATATCATCCTTTCTTGTTCAACTCATCCTGTGCCCACTGTCTATATATATATATAATCCTTCCAACAACCCAAATACTGAGAAAAGTTTCAAGAGTTACAAATATTATCTTTCCATGTAAGATTGTAAACAGCTCAACTTTATTAAGTCCCTTATAATTTCTCTGTCCCGTTTACCTTCTCATACTTCTCTTGGTTCTTCTGTTTGAAAGCCAGATTTTCTATTCAACTCTGGTCTTTTCATTAAGAATGCTTGAAAGTCCTGTATTTCAATGAATGACCATTTTTTCCCCTGAAATATTATACTCAGTTTCACTGGTTAGGTGATTCTTGGTTTAATTCTAGTTCCTTTGACTTCTGGAATATCATATTCCATACCCTTCAATTCCTTAATGTAGAAGTTGCTAGGTCCTGTGTTATCTTGATTACATTTCCAAAATATTCAAGTTGTTTTTCTCTGGCTGCTTGCAATATTTTCTCCTTGACCTGGGAACTCTGGAATTTGGCTGCAATATTCCCCAGAGTTTTCCTTTTCAGATCTCTTTCAGGAGGTGATTGGTTGATTCTTCCAATATTTATTTCACCTTCTGATTCTAGAATATCTGGGCAGTTTTCTTCAATAATTTCATGAAAGATAATTTCTAGGCTCTTTTTTTAAATCATGACTTTCAGGTAGTCTCATAATTTTTAGTTTGTCTCTCCTGAATTTACTTCCTGGGTCAGTTGCTTTTCCAATGAGATACTTCACATTTTTCTTTTTTTTTTTCCTTCTTTTTACTTTGATTGTTTCATCATGTCTCATAATCATTAGTTTCCATTTTCAGGAATTATTTTCTTCACTGCCTTTTTTTTTGTCCTTCATTTTCTATTTGGCTAATTTTACTTTTTAAATAGTTATTTTCTTCAGTGAATTTTTGTGCCTCTTTTACCACTAGTAATGGTTAGTTGTGTTCTTTAAGGTATTATTTTCTCCATTATTTGTCATGCCTCTTTATCAAGCTCAAAATTCTGTTTTTATAATTTTGTTTCACTCCCATTTTTTTCCTTTTTCATCTTTAGAAGAAAAAGAAAAAGAGGAGGAGAAGGAGGAAGAGAAGAAGCAGAAGTAGGAGAAAAGGAAAAAGGAGGAGAAGGAGGAGGAGTGGAAGTGGAAAATGAAGGGGCAAGAAAAGAGGAAGAAGAAGGAGAAGAAGAAGAGAAGAACAGGAGGAGCAAGAACAAACAACAAAAAAAACAAACAACACAATTCATGTTGGCTTATAGCTTATGTGTTCAAGTTTAATGGACTTTTTCCCACAAATTTTCTACTATCACTTAGATAATTAGTTTGAGGAATTCTTTCTTTCTCAAATGCTTGGCTACAAATACTTAAGTGATGGTAATTAATCAGCAAGACAAGAAATAACTTAGAACATTTACAGAATGTAATAAATTTGCATTTTTGACCATATGTCTGTTACAATTATATTAACAGTGGACATAAAAAAATGCAGAATCACAAGGAAGGGTGTACTCCATACTGGAGAGCGACTTTGAGCTGTTTCATCCAACTAGCTCAGAACAATAAGCCTTCAAGTCTAGCTTCTTCTACCACTCCTATAAAGCATTTCTTCTATAAAACGTTTCAATCATTTCTGGAGCTTGCTTATTCTAAATCTAGAGATGTATTCTTTAATATTACATACGGTCCCTCATGTCTTTGTTGTTTCCCTAGTAGATGCTCATCTTGTAGAGGACAGTAACTATTTCATTTTCATCATCATAGCCCTGGTTCCTTGAATAATACCTAATATATAGTAGGAACTTAATAAATGCTTGCTTAGTTCAATCAAACTGACTTGTAGTTAGGAATTGGTGAGTTTGAATCCTGCCTCAGACACTTACTACCTATGCGACTCAGGGAAAGTCATTTAATACTGTTAGCCACAGTTTCTTTATTTTTAAAATGGAAATCATAAGAGTACCTATGTCACAGGGTTGTTATGAGGATCAAATGGGTTGACACTCAAAGTATTTTACAAACCTCAAATATATACATTCATTTGCCAGTGATGACAATGACGATGAAGAAGAAGCAGTATAGATTATTGAGGAAAGTCCTAAGGCAAAGGGTACAAATAGGAATCTGTTGAAATAGCCAATGTAAGAAGTGACAGGAATCTAAATTAGGTTAATGGCTGAGTGTGTAGAGAAACAAGTGTAAAGCAAAACATGTTATTTCAGTAGAAAAGACAAGCTCTGACCAGTGCTTGAAAAGGTGAATTCTGTTCAGATATTATTCAATCATAAAATTGTCTTTATATAACACTTCAAGGACCAACTCTAAATAAAGAATACAACCAGTCAGTCAAAATTAATTATCCCTTCCATGCTGAAACTTTCCCCATAGAGGTTTCAATATATCATGCATTGGGACAAAAATTGAAAGAGAATTTTTGGGGAGTTTTGTAGAAATTGCAGATGGCACATGAAGGTCTGCAGATGACAGAAATTGTTTAGAAGCTCAGAGATACTTAAGTATACACACACACACACACACACACACACACACACACACATACATATAGCATTGTATAATATCAACATAGTTATCTTTTAATCCCATGAAAGTATCGACTTCTTTTCTGGTGCAAATTGAGAACCAAAACATTGTATAAGGATTTTTCTGGTGGTAGGGTTAACCCCCCCTCACCCCCATAACGTGGATGGGATAATTGCACTGTATAAGAGTAATAGTCCAATACATACTGCCAAATCAACTCAACTACTTGGTGGGGTAGATAGAGCAATTGAATTCAAGATAGTAAACCTGACATGGCATATAACCTCAGGTACTTCGTGGTTCTGTTGCCTTGAACAACTCAATGTCCTTTAGTATTAGTTTCCTCCTCCGCAAAATTGAGGAGTAGAGGGGTAAACTTACTTTAAAATCTGTTGTGAGTTTCAAACACAATAATTTATGTAAGGCACCTTGCAGTTTGTAAAGTGTCATATAATAATTACTAATTATTAAATCAAATGAGGAAGAATTACTCTTATCCCTGGAATTAAATCTTATCACTAATGTTACCATTCAGGATTATGATAAGGGAAGATACATAACACCAAGATCATTGTGAAATGATTTGAGAGTAATATTACTTAAGAAGGATAAAACTGGTTTTGTTTTTCATTATCGGTAAAGGAACTTTTATGAAGTCCAATTAGCAGTGAAAGAAGAGCCAAGAAAGAAAGAGGTATAAAAGGTTGGAAAGATAGATATCAACCAGTCACAGCACTCCTCATAGATAACAGGTATGAGAATCCACTTAACAATTGACAAGTCCTGTAGTTTCTGCCTTCAAAACATTTCTTACATTTGTTCCTTTTTCTCCTCTAACAATACCTTTACCCTGATCCAAGCCCTTATCACCTCAAATCTGGATTTTGGAGTATCTTTGATTGGTCTTCTTCCCTCAAGTCTTTCCATATGCCAATCTATCCTCCACCAAGCTCTTAAAAGACCTTCTCAAAGTACAAGTTTGACCATGTTACTCCCTCCTCAATCAACTCTAATGGCTCTCTCTTGGTTCCACAATCAAATGTAAAATACTCTGTTTGACTTTTAATGCTCTCCATGATTTTCCTTTTCTTCCCTTTTTACTACTTTTTTGCATTTTCTAATTCTTTACATCCTCCTACCTACTACACTCTATTATCTGCATTTTTATTGCTGTCCTCCATGTTTAAACTCTCTGGCTTTCTTTAAGTCTTGCCTAAAATCCTACCTTCTTACAGAAGCTCTCTTCAATCTTCCTTAATATTAGTGACTCCCCTTCATTGATTATTTCCAATTTATCATGTATATGTCTCTTTTATACACAGTTGTCTGTAGTTGTCTTCCCCATTAGACTGGGACTCTCTCTCTCACTTCTTTTCAAATTCTCAATTCCTAGTATTATGCCCAGCACAATACAAGTGCTTACTGAATTCTCAGCTGATTGAAATAGTGAGGACTCTGCTAAATGTGAATCCAAAATACGTGAACAATTAGGTACAGCAAAACTGGAAAAGTCAAGAAAGACTGAGACAATAATGAGAAACACTGATATAAAAATATCCCTTGTGATTTACTGCCATTTTCCTTACAACAAATAGGAAAGAATAAGATACAGACCCATGGGTTAGGAGTAAAATCTTAAGAGGTGAATTTTTGCTTCTAAGTATATAGATGATGAGAAGAATATTCAAGGGTCTTTGACAGTATGTGACCATTATATTTCTTCTAGAGTCAATTTAAGCAATTCATGCACAAAATATAGGTTGGTTTTCATACTAGACAACATGAGAAGAACTGGAGGAATGTCCTTCTAGTCTGTAGATCACTAATGTAGAAGAGTAGAAGATGTGCATCCATGGGAAAATAAAAAGGAAAAAATGCAAAGCAAAAGGCATGAAATAAAACCTGTGATGACATAGGTAATCTTCTCATTACTGTAGTCATTTGTGGGGGAGGACTTAAGGAGAGGGCAGGTTTGGGAAATTCACTGAAAAAGATAGTGTTGGAGAATATGATAAGCATTTGGGCACAACAAGAAAAGATACAAGACTGATGGGCTCTTAGCCAGAGAAATGGACCCATTTAATCAAGAATAGTGAAAATACATTTGCCTGGGAGATTGCCAGTCTGATGTTGTCTTAAAGCAAAAATGGAGAGTAAAAGAGACAAACATTCACAAATATTTGCCAATCTAGATCTCATAGATATTAAGTATCTGGTAAACAAAGGAAAAGAAGCATCAGCGGACACATTATCTAAGAAAAGGTACAACAACAACATATTAATTTCATGCTTTAATGGCTTAGCAAATATCTCATTTGATCTTAATGACAACATTGGGAGAAAAGTGTTATTTTCCCCTTAGTTTAGATGTGAAAACTAAGGCAAATGGAGTTAAGCACCTTGTCCAGGGTCACAGAGTTAGTGGCTATGTAACGCAATATTAAAATTCTTGTCTTTCAGGGGGCAGAGTCAAGATGGTGGAGTAACAGCTCCCAACAAGCCCAGGAAAATACCTGTGAAAAATGGCTCTAAACAAATCCTGGAGCTTCAGTACGCTCAGAATGATGGAGTGAAGCAAATCTCCAGCCCAAAACAGCCTGGAAGGTCACTGGGAAATGTCTATCCCACCATAGTGGGGGCAGAGTGCAGTTTAGTGTGGGCCATGCTAGCACAGACAGGACCTGAGCTGG
>JAQQSK010010468.1:0-12671 GCA_028658325.1 Potorous gilbertii | reverse complement strand
GATATTCTGAATTTGCACTCTCTTTTTAATGAGTTTTAATTCACGCCTCTCACAGTTAGGGCCTTTTATTAGTGACCGTAAATCTCAGACAGGCAAGAAGTCATGAGATTCTGAAATTAGCTTGTAAATTAGTTACTGGTAATGAAACAGTTGTTTAGTTTGTTGAGGGGCTGGGATTGGGAGGGATTTGGGTGTTGAAATAATTATTGAACATTACTGAACCAAATAATTAAACTGTGCTGTAAAATTGCAGTTATGGTAATATTCACATCATCACTTGTTTTGTTTCCCCTAATCTAAATTATGACTTTTGTTATTGCTTTGCGGAGCTACAGTATAACAGTCAAAACTGAAATTAAAACCCATGTGCCAAAGTTGTACAAAGGAAGCAGAATATGATCCACTAGCAATTACTTACTACAGATATTATCACTAAGCTCTTAAATTCCCATTTTTAAGTTAGCTGGGCATGCATCAACTAACTTCTGAGATTTTTTTTCCTCTCTAAAGCAATGTTTTTTATGCGGTCGAGCACTTCCCATGTGGCAATCCTTTCTGCCATCAATTCCGATCAGCAATTAATTTACATAATTTACAGTTTTACAGATTTGCCTAGGTCACCTATGATCTGTCCAGGGCCACTTGCTTCCTAAGCAGGACATAACCCCAGGCTTTCAATTATTATATCATAAATTCTCTCCTAAATAGAGAACACTACATGGTGCAGTGGAGTATTCTGTTCAGTTCTAGTCTCCACATTTTAGGAAGAATTTTGCTGGGCCTGGAGTTAGGAAGACCTGAGTTCAAATACAGCCTCAGGTACTTACTAGCTGTGTGACTCTGAGCAAGTCACTTTACATTCGTATAACTCAAGTTTTCTCAAATGTAAATTGGAGAAATTAAAGACACCTACCTACAGGGGTCTTGAAAATATGAAATGAAGTAATGTTTGTAAAGCTCTTATCACTTAACACATATTTTTCCTCTCCTTGCCTTAGATATTTATAAGGATTTATTCATTCAACACAATTATTAAATGCCAACTATGCATTACCTACCATGCTATGGGAGGAGGGGAAGAGATATAAAGGTAAACAAATAAAATAGTCCTGACTTCAAAGAGCTTGAACATATTCTATGGGGAGTATGGGTGGGGTAGAGATGGGAACATGTAAATAAATAGAAATACTATATACAAAATAAAGGGCATTAAATATGAATGGGGATGTGAAAAAGGCTAGCACACAGAGAAAAAAACCCCTAAACATTTCCTGCCCTCAAGATTCTTATATTCCCCTGGGGGAATAACTGACCCATAAATTAGCAAATAAAAAAAATATTTTCTGCTTCTAGTTCTCTGAGCCTATGATTTTTTCAGTTACCCAACTCTGACCCTTTCCTTTGACTCACAAACCCTTCCTTATACATTGTGCATTCAAACCCTGCCCCCAATATCACTTGAACTCATCCTCACTCATCATTCAGGTAAGCCATGAGTCTGAAGTACATCCTCATTATTATATCAAAGTAATTGTGTGTGTGTGTGTGAAACTAAGAATTGGGGGTTAGATATGGGACAGAAAATATTTCCCTTAGAAAATGGCACCTGAGTGGGACCCTGAAGGGAGCTAGCAGTTGCAAGAAGCAGAGGAAGAAGGAAGAGTTTGGCAGAAGAGAAGGAGTTCTGGGCCAAGTCATGGTACTAGGTAGTGAAATATTGTGGAAGGGGAACACCAATGCAAGCCAGTTTGATGGGAATATGGTTTGTGTGAAATAGAGTAATGTATCACGAGCCTGGAAAGATCAGTTGGAGCCAGATGGTAAAGGGCTTTTAAATGTAAAAGAGGGGAGTTTGTCATTTTATCCTAGAAACAAGATTGAGCCATTGAAGCTTTTAAAGCAGGGAAATAACATCTAAATGTGATAGCTTAGCTATGGAGAGGAGTAAGGCTGGATTTGGGGAGACTGATTACAAAGCTTTTGCAATAGTGCACAAGAGAGATGAAGACAGCTGGAATTAGGGTAGTTCTGGTATAAATGGAGAAAAGGGTGGTACTAGGTATTATGGGGAAAGATGCTAGCAACTGATTGGATATGGGATTTAGGGAAAGGAGTTGAGTGGGAGTGAAGAGAACGAGGTGATACCTAGGCGTCAAAGGGGAGTGACTGCAATAAGGTTGTTAAACAAAAATAGGAATGTCATGAGGAAGGATAATTTAGGACCCTGTTTTGGACAGAATGAGTCTGATATACCTATGGAAGATGATAATTGAATCCATGAAAATTGTTGCAATCCTTCCCACTTTAGATGGAAGAAAAGGGCCCAAGACAGAGCACTGGCGCATAATTACACATAAATGACTGGTGGGATATGGTATAGAATCTATACTATCGGTGTTAATCTTGCAAAGAGACTGAAAATGATCAGTTTGACAAGTAGGAAAAGAACCAGGAGGTAGTAATGTCAGAAAAATTCAGGGAAGGAAAGGAAAGTGTAGTCAACAAGGTCAAATGCTATGGAGAAGTCAAAAAAGATGAAGGCAGAGACAGAGCCAGTAAAAATCAATGGTAATATTAAAAAAAACCCTGTTTCTGTTGAAATAGTTCCATGGTAAGATGAAGAAATGATTAGAAAAAAATGAAGTCAATGAGTGAAGACAACTTTTCCTAAGAGTTTAACTGTGAAAGTGGGGAGAGCTCGACAACAAAAGCTAAAGGGAAAGATCAAGGTGAGGCATTAAAATTTTTAAAGTGTGGCAGATATGTGTAGGAAACTGGGAGGAAGAAACAAATGGATAAGAAGGAGTTAAAAATTAAGGAGAGAGAAGGGATCATTGAAGAGGTTAGTTTGGACAAGAGATATGAGAAAATGGGATCAAGGGCACAGGTAGGAGGGTTAGCTTTGACAAGGAGAACCAATTCTTACTCTGAGTCTAGAGAAAATGATGAAATGGAAAATGCTACTACAGAGCTTTGAGAAGAGGAACTAGGGAAAATAGGAAATTCATGATGGATAGCCTCAATTTTATCAGTAAAGAATGGGTCAAGGTCATCTGATGAAAGGCAGGGAAGACATTCTTACACCAAAATCCTCTTATTATTGTAAACAGTATCATGTCCATTTTATCATAAACTATCTCTCTCTCTCTCTTTGGCAACCTGTTCTCTGACCCTGTTGCTTCAATAGTCCAAATGAGCCGCCCTACTTTAACTTTTCCACTCTTAGCTTGGCAACTATATATAACCACCATTACAACCTATCACCAGTCCCACAAAGGTTTCCCAGGTTGGTTGAACCTTCCGGAGCTTTGGCTCTGTTGGCATAGGCTTAAAAAACTCAGGATCACTTTTACAACATGATGAGGCATCAGAGTATGACTTTTGTTGAGGTGGTACTCAAAAACAGCACAATTCCCAATAGGTAGGAAATCCTGCATTGCAAATGTGATGAATGAGACTCTAGCATGGTCATGTTTTTGCCAAATCATGGTTTCCCTCTGAAATATTCTTGTTCGTATTCTCTCTCTGGGTTCACTCAGAACTAAAGAGATAATTTCGACTGCTACTACCTTTCCTGTCACTAATCCAATTGCAAAAGAGTAAAGAAGTGACTGGTGGAAGTTAGGATATTTGAAAAAAGCAAATAAAAAAATATTGATGAGAGCACCATCAGCTTATATAACAAAAAAAACAATGTCTCTGGGATCAGAGGAAGGACCTGGGTTCATATTTCGCCTCTGATGCTTTCTATGTCTTTGACCTTGGGCATTTCACTTAGCCACATTGAGCTTCATTTTCTTCATTTCTAAAATAAGGAGTTTGACTAGAAGGTCTCTGAGATCTTTTCTACCTCTGGACCTCTGATCCTTCCAGTTACCCAACCTTGACCCTTTCCTTTGACTCAAAAACTTCCTTAGCCTTTGTTGCTAAATCCATTTTATTGCCACAAATCTCCTTATATTTGTCTCATTTTCATCGCCACATTGCCATCAGTCTGAATTGTATTTTCATCATATCTAACCCAGGTTATCATAATGCTCTTACTACTCTGCCTGAGTCTTTTTGCCAAACCATCATCTCCTTAGATGACAGATTAATCTTTCTAAAGCCCACATGTGATCACATCACTCCATTACTCAAAAGACTTCAATGCCTCCATATTGCCTTTTTAGATGAAATACAAACCTTTCAGCAAGATTTGAAAACCACTACAATCTGGCTACACACTACCTTTATATCCTTATTTTGTGTTACTCTTTCTTATACATTCAATGCTTCAGTCAAACTAACACTATTATTTTAAAAATATATTTTTATTTCATTAAATATTTTTCAATTACATATAAAACTATTTTTTCATTTTATTGAAGAAATTGAGTTTTAAATTCTCTCCCTTCTACTCTTTCCCCATCCTTGAGAAAGCAATTTGATATCATTTATACATGTGAAATCATGCTAAACATATTTCTATATTAGCCATGTTGTAAAAGAACACACAAAGTAAAACAATAAAAATAGTTTTAAAAATGCTTCAGTTTGCATTTAACATCTATTAGTTCTTTCCCTGGAGGTAGATAGCATGTTTTCATCATAAGTCATTTGGAATTGTCTTGGTCATTGTCTTGAACAGAGGAGCTAAGTCTTTCACATTTGATCATCCTTACAATATTGTTGTTTCTTTATACAAAATTATCCTGGGTCTCTTCACTTCACTTTGCAAGCATATATGTCTTTCCAGGTTTTTTTGAAACCATCTTGCTCATCCTTTTTTATAGAGTGATAGTATTCCACCATAATCACATTTAACAATTTTTTCAGCCATTCTCCAGTTGATGGACATCCCCTCAAATTCAAATTCTTGGCCACCACAAAAAGCACTGCACTAAATATTTTTGAAAAAAATAGCTCGTTCCTCCTTTTCATTGATCTCCTCAGAATATATACTTAGTAGTGGTATTACTGGATCAAAGGGAATCAACAATTTGATGGCCTTTTGGTCATTCTTCCAAAGTGTTCTCCAAAATGGCTGAACTAGTTCAAAACTCCATCAACAATGTATTAATATTCCAATTTTTTCAATATCCACTCCAGCATTTGTTATCTTCCTTTTCTGTCAAATTAACTAATCTGATAGGTATGAGGTGGTATCTCAAAGTTGTTTTAATTTTCATTTCTCTAACTAATAGTGATTTGGAGCATTTTTTTTATGTGACTATTGATAGCTTTGATTTCTTCTACTAAAAACTGTCTGTTCATATTTTCTGATCATTTATCAATGAGGAATGACTCGTAGTCTTACAGCTTTGACTTTCCCTATATATTCCTCCATAAATTTAAAAAATTAGGCCTTTATTAAAGACACTTGTTTCATAAAATTTCTTCAAATTTACTCTTTTCCTTTTAATTTTGGCTGCATTAGTTTTGTTCATACAAAAGCTTTTTAATTTCATGTAATCAAAATTATCTATTTTACTTCCCATAATCCCCTCTATCTGTTATTTGGTCAAAAACTCTTCCTTTATTCATAGATCTGACATATATATTTTCCATGATCCCCTAATTTACTTATTTCATTCTTTACATCTAAATCATTTATCCTTTTTTGACCTTATTTCTGTATAGAATGAGAGATGTTGTTCTTTGCCTATTTTCGATCAAATTCCTTTCCAGTTTTCCTACTACTTTTTGTTAAAGGTAGAGTTTTTCCTCCAAAAGTTGGATCTCTGGGTTTATGCAACACTAGATATTAGGTACACAAAATATTGTGTACCTAACCTATTCTACTGATCCACCACTCTGTTTCCTCAGCCAGTAGCAGATTGCTTTGATGATAAATTCTTTGAAATATAACTTGAAATCTGAAACTTGTGGGTTTCCTTCCTTTACATTTACTTTCATTAATTTTCAGGATATTCTTGGCCATTTATTCTTCCAGATGAATTTTATCACTATTTTTTGTAGCCCTGTAAAATAATTCTTTGGTCCCATAAGCAATTAATATTTATCTTGTCATTTAGATCTATCTTTATTTCAATGAAAAGCATTATCATTGTGTTCATATAATACCTGGGTTTGTCTTGGCAGATAGACTCCCAAGTATTCTATGCTGTCTGTTATTGTTTTAATGGAATTCTTGTTCTATCTCTTGCTACTGGGATTTGTTGGTATAACATAGAAATGCTGATGATTTATGTGGGTTTATTTTACATCTTGCAACTTTTCTGAAGTTGTTGATAGTTCAAACTAGTTTTTTAGTTGACTCTTTAGGGTTCTCTAAGTACACCTTGCAAAGAATGATTGTTTTGTTTTCTCATTGCCTATTTTTATTACTTCAATTTCTTTTTCTTGTCATTGCTATAGCTAGCATTTCTAGTAAAATACAGTGGTGAAAATGAACATTCTTGTTTTATTCCTGATCTTACTGAGGAGGCTTCAAGTTTATCTCCATTATTAATAAAAACTTGCTCTCAGTTTTAGATTGACACTACTTATCATTTTAGAAAGGTTTCACTGATTTCTATGCTTTCTAATGCTTTTTTTAATAAGAATGAAGTGTTATACTTTGTTAATTATTTTCTGCATCTATTGATATATGACAGTTTTCTTAATATTGAACCAGCCCTTTATTCCTGGTATAAATTCCACTAGTCGTAGTGTATGATCTTTGTGATGTACTTCTGTAATCTCCTTGCTAGTGTTTTATTTAAAGTATTTCCATTCATATTCATTTAGGGAATTGGTCTATAGTTTTCTTCTGTTTTTTCTCTCCCTTGTTAAGGTATCAAAACTATATTTATGTCATGAAATGAATTTGGTAGGATTCCTCCTTTACCTATTTTTTCCTAAATAGTTAATATAGTATTGAGATTAACTGTTCCTTAAATGTTTGGTAGAATTCATTTGTAAATCCACGTTGTTCTGGGGATATTTTCTTAGGAAGCCAAACTGGACTATTATTGTTCCCTGAACTTGGAGATTCATTTCCTAGCCTTAATGTATTGACAGACCATTCTGCGCTTGGAATGCAACCTCTACCTTTTAAAATCTTTAGGTTTCTTCAAGGGTTAGTGAAGAATTCTCTTTCTACCTAGTCACACAACCATCAAAACAATTGAAAAGCACAGTTCTGATGACATTACTCATGAAACTATGAAAAAAAAGTAGGAAAATGGATTCATAGGAAGTAGACTGGTTGGAGACAGGTTGGAGGTAAGTTACCTGATATATAAGCTTCACCTTGCATGCCCTCTTTAAGCAATAAAGTTACGCAGAGAGAGGATATTTGAACGTAAATGGTTTAATAACAGATGAGAGTTACTAGCCCCACTGATCTCCCTCCAATTTTACCAAATGTAGCTCTAAGGTGGTGGTTCTCAAAAGTGTGGTCCAAAGACCACTGGGGATCCAGAGACCTTTTCAGGGAGTCCCTGACATCAAAAGTATTTTTATAACTGTATTAAGGAATTCACCTATTAAAGTACTTTACCCCTGTCCAGCTATGTATCAGATGTCTTTCATATATCACAACCAAAACAACGTATTTCAACAAATTAAATACAGATGCAGCTGAGAATCCAGCTGTCTTCTATTAAGCCAGACATTAAAGAGATTTTCAAAAATATATAAAACAATGCCACTCTTCTCACTATCTTTCTGTTTTAGAAAATAGTTATTGTTCATAAAAATATATTAATATGCAACGGTTTTATTATGTCAAATGAATATATATACACATATATTATCATTTATGTTTTAATTTCTTATATGGTAACTAACAATAGATATAACCCACATAAACAAAAGCTCTTTGGGCATGTTTATGAGTATAAAGGCATTCTGAGAACAAAATTTGCAAGCATTTTTGCTCTTTATTATTACATCTTACTCAATTATTCATATTTAATTTAGAATTCACTTTGTTATAGTTTCCTCTTAGGGTAAAGCAAAGGGAATTTAAAATGCAGATTTAACCTGATTCTCTTCCTAAATCAGGTGGATATAGTCAGTGAGCCTGACTCACAAAAGAGCTAAAATAGATGTTAAGTTATAGGATGTCTTCTAAAACGGCAGTCACTACTCCCTTTTGAGTAAAAGGCTACATAACTGACTACTCCCTTTTGAGTAAGAGGCTACATAACTGCTAGTTTTGAATGGAGACCAAACAGATGATAGTAACAGCTCAGTGGAGAACCAGCAACTGGCAAAATAGTGGAGAAAATAATACAACAGATTAGTTCACAGATCAGTGAAGAAAATATATTAGGAAATAACTTGGGCATCTCAGAGATACAGGAAGAATGACAGTTTTGGAGATACAAAAGGGCTCTGAGACATAGTCCTGTGATTATGAGCAGACTGGGTTAAATATGTTCTCTTTTTCATAGGTGCCATGGGAGAGTGAGTCCTGCCAACTTACCTACCCTATGACCCCCAACATGGGTATAGGATTGGGAGAAATTAACCCTGTACTTTACCTGACAATTCTCCTGAATTAAATGCTTTGACTTTGAGTTGTATCCTTTGGTTTGGCATCATAAAATGAAATACTTTATATTGACTTGAGAGCTGGAATTTTGAATAAACCCCAAGCAAGCCTTGATCTTGGGTACAGCTCTTACTATCCCACAATAGAGGAAGGCCTGAGTGACCACACGTGACTTTTAATATGTGAATAATCTAAATATTTGTAAAACAACCCACATTTAGGATATGAGAGCCACTTTTTTAAAGGCCAGGCCATTATGAAGTTAAAATAAAGTAAATATTGACTTATATCTTCAAATTTTTAGAAATAATTTTGGTTTTTGTCTATCTGATACAGCACATGAGCAAGCACAAAATAATCATTGATCCCTAAAATGAAGTCAAGCTATCTGTTCAATCCAGTAAAGACTTGAATGTAGGACTCTTTCTGTGTTACTATTTAAACCAAGTTTTGAATCTACATGGTTTTTAAAATGCAATTTACCTCATCATTACCTAAATGCTATGAGGAGCAGAATTTGTTGGTGTTAAAATATATGCATTCATGAAAAAGTAGTACTGTGTTCCTTGTTATCAATACTGCCTCCCATTTCTAGAGATTTAAATACTATTCTGCTGACACTTGCTGTCCTGACTAATTCTAATCCAAATTGTGTTGCTACTATATCATGAAGCCTGGTCCCAAATGTGCCCATGCATTGTATTTCTGCTGGTATATGCCTTATGACCCATTTCAGGGCCATATTTTACAGACCAGTGAAGTCCCATCCAACTCAATTCAATTCAGCAAACATGTATCGAATGCCTACTAGGTACAAGGGGCATGCCCTGGTACTAGAGAAGCAAAATCCAGAAGGGAGCGATCCCTATCATCAGGAGGCTAATGTTCTACTGGAGGGAGACAAAAACGCAGATTAGTCAACATAAAGAACATATAAAGTGATTTCAAAAGGAGAAACTGCAAATAACGGGGTACTATCAGGAAATGCCTTGGAGAGGCATTGTTTTTGTCTTTCTTTATATGCCCAGCACTCACCACAGTGCTGGCTCATAGTAAATAGTTAATAAATGCACGTTGACTGACTTGCAGAAGGTGACAACTGGGCTGTCCTTTGCAGAGAACCAGAGATGTTAGAAATGGACAGGGCTGCCACCATCAGTCTAGAGCAGGGCTGCTTGGTCAGCTCTGATGAGAAGAGATGTTTACTTCTGTTATAATAGGACTTAGTGCCTGCCCTGCACATTCAAGATGGGAATTAGCACACATTACTTACATTTAGAACCTGCAGGCTAAAATTGGACAGCTTTATGGGGAATTCCCTATGGAAGTGTTCCTCCTGGTTAGGATAGAATCATTAAATAAAATCTCACCAAAAAGCAGCTGTTGAATTAAAGAGATAAATATAATACAGACTCTTAAGAGGCTTTTGGAAATTTTGGAACACTGACCTTTAAATATTTTCATGGAGCTAATTATTCCTAAGGGTCTCTTTCTTTTTTTCCTAGCATTTTGTATGAAAATCACTGTGTGCCCCGAAGATCATTGTCTCAAAAATATCTATACTGTTAATAAGGCTGGCTATGCTTTACATCTTTTGGTCATATTTTCATTTAACTGAAGGACATAAATGAAAGATATGAGTAGAGACTACGATGATGAACAGTGATTTGAGCTATTTCCTCCCTCCATGTGTAAGCCCATTAAGAACTTTCCATTATCCCATAGCTAGAACAGATGTGCTTCCATATTGTTATATAATAGCTCCCAACTTAAAGTCCATCAGTTGCCCCATCAACAAAATGAAATGCTTCAAAGAGATAGCTTGTATTTTTTTTAACATCACAGCATAATGAGAAGAAATTGAAGGCATAAAGAACTGTCAGAGACAAGGTAAACAAAGTCATTTTTAATAGAAAGAGATATACATATACACAGAGAGAAGAAAAAAGGAGAGCGATGATAGATTTTAAAACAAAACTAGAGTTTGGGGACCATTGCTTTCCCTTCCCACCTGCCTCAAAGATTCTGTGATAGTACTTTCCTGTTTTCCCTCTTGCTCTTCTAAAGTATTTTTTACTTAATAAAGCAGATGATGGCACAGTAGATAAGAGTGGAAGTCAGGAAGACCTGAGTTCACATTCAGTCTCAAACATCTACTATGTGACCCTGAATAAGTCACTTAACTTCAGTTTTCCTCAATTTCCTCAACTTTAAAATGAGAATAATTTATTATCCTCTTTCAAATTATCCTGTTTTCATTTATTATTCTATCTTTCAAATTGTTGTATCTCAAATGAGATAATATTTATATTTATCAAAATGTTTAACATAACACTTGGCTTATAGCTGGCGCTATATAGTTTTTTTTTTCCTTCTCTCTTACCTTCTCCTTCTCTAATGCTATCATAACAAAGGGTCTTAAAAAAGGAGGGGGAGGGTTTGAGCTTGTTTAGGTAATCTTTTAGGATGTAATTACTCAGAAAACAGATGAACCTGTTGGATTAAAGTATTTAGAGAAGCAGGATATGTCAGAAGGGGTTACTATCATTCCATCCAAATCAACTTGCACTTTTTAAGGATGTACTATGTATACTCTGTACTGGGGATACTATAATAACGCAGCAAAGGTCTGTGATTTCATTGTGGAAATAAGAACGTAGACGATTTATCCAAGAATAGGGACCAACCATTTGTATCTGTAGCACTTTGCATGTGGAAAGTGTTTAATAAATGCCTCATTGACTCATTTAATCACTCAGGGTAGATGTCAAAGGTCTGTGACAAGTCTTTTCTCCCTAAGGGAGTTGTGGGGCTCTACAAATAAATTATTTGTCCTGAGGTCACAGAGTTATTAAATATAAGGGGTCCATGGAGAGATTTTAGGGGGGTCCATGAACTTAGGAAAAAAATTTTTACTTTCACTAACCTTTTATTTCCTTTGTAAACTTATATCTTTTTATTTTATTCATGTGTATCCAGAGAAAAAAGTGATAGATGTATAGAATAATTTACACATATGTAAATATATGTATACACACACACACACACATACACACATCTCTCTACCTATCATCTATCTACATCCATATACACACCTATTTGTGTGTAATGGTAGCTGTGGGGGAAGGGAGAGGGAAGAAAAAAAGGAAAAAGAAATTTACATGATAACTTTATTATACATCTAAAAGGAATAGCAAATTGTACAAAACAGATTTGTAGTTTTGTATGCAATTATCGTTTTTCCCCTATATTATGTTACAGAAATGCTTGTTTTATTGCATGAATTAAAAATAAAATAAAAATTTAAAAACCATGATTTTGAGAGGGGAGGATTATGTAGACCTACTACTGGTTTGTGCAAAAATTTTCTACACTGACCTGAAGCCTGAAAAGCACTTTATTTATTTATTTTGACTTTAAAAAAATATTTTAGACTCAAATACCAGAACACAAATGCAGAAACAGAAAAAAAGAACCAAAACCAGATCATTAACTTAAATATTGGAACTTATATTCAAAGTCAAAAAATAAAAAGCGCATTGGGGCATATCAGAACATAAAAGAGGATTCAAATTATATAACAATAAATTTTCATTTCATGAAAGCCTGTATGATAAATAATACTCATGTTTAAAATTGTCCATCTTTTCTTTGCTTCCTTGAGGGTTATTTTGTTCTCTGCCGTGCATTTTTCTACTTTGTTCTTTTTCCTCTTCCCCCAACCCTGAGAAGGTTACAAAAAAATTTGGGGCAGCTAGGTGGTGCAGTGGATAGAGCATCAGCACAGGAGTCAGGAGGACCTGAGTTCAAATCTCACTTCAGACACTTGACATTCACTAGCTGTGACTTGGGCAAGTCACTTAACCCCAATTGCCTCATCCTGGGTCATCTCAGTAATCCTTATGAATATCTGGTCACTGGATGCAGATGGCTCTGGAGGAGAAGTGAGGCTGGTGACCTGTACAGCCCTACCTCACTCAAAACAAAGTCAAGTGCAAGTCATGTCATCATTTCTATGATGGCATGTTCTTCTTTGGCAACAAAGGATGAACACACACTATAAAATTTAGATATTTTTCTCTGTAACTTTATACACATACATATTTAGACATATACTTTATACACATACATATTTAGATGTATACTTTCCCAAACTACTCATCTACTTTTGATCTTTGTTTTTTTT
>JAQQSK010010467.1:0-12672 GCA_028658325.1 Potorous gilbertii | reverse complement strand
TCATAGTTCCACAGTGAATTAGCATCCCAATTTTCCATATCCCTTCCAACATTTGTCGTTTTCTACTTCAGTCATTTTTGCCAATCTGATGGGTATAAAGGATATATCATGTTTGTTTTAATTTGCATTTCTCTAATAAATGATGATTTAGAGCATTAGAAAATGGCAGCATAGTCAGAGAAACATTTTTGCCTATTTTGACTTAGCAGTTGTACAGAATGTGGATTGAGGGGGGCATATTGGCGGCAGGGAGGAAAATTAGGAAAGTATTTCAACAGTACTACTAAATAGTAATTAAGACCTGGATCAATTGAGAAGTTGTATGAGTGGAAAGATGACCAATGCAAGAGATTTTGTGGAGGTAGAATGACAAAATCTGGTAAATGATTGAACATAGAGGATGAGGGAGAGGGAATAATAAGTCTTCCTCCTTTGGGAAATTGAAGGGTTGTAGTATCATCACTCTAAATGGGAAATCATGTAGGAAGAATGTATTTGGGGAAATATGAGCTCTGTTTCTTTCATGCTGAAATTAAGGGACTTATGAGAGACGCAAGAAGTGATATCTAACAACTCCTAAATACAGCTTTAGTGTTTTTGGAAGAAGGGGTCACTTATTTACAAGATGGTATCAAAGAACATTGATGTTTTGGAGTTAGAACTACTGGGCCTTTTAACCATACTTCATCATATATTCTTCCTATATGGAATCAGTTTTTCTTATGTCCTTTTTTAAAATCTAACTTTATTCTGTTGCCTTGTTTTTACAAAAAATAAGGTTGATATTGTTGAGAAAATTGTGGAGTTTATCAGAACCATGGTTCCATATACTCACTAAAATTTTAATAAATATCTGTGGCGTGAAGAGATTACAGTGAAAGATGGGTGAGTTAATTCCCTCTTTCTGTTGATGGCAAGAGCATCTATTCAGACATCTAAGCTTGCAGTTTTGTAGACATCTTCAATATTTCCTTCTTATTCCACTACAATATACTCTCAATTTCCATATCTTGTTAATTCTGCTTTCAAAAAATCTTTCACCACTGGCACCTTCTCTCCATTCACAATATCCCCAACTTTCATTAGAATATAAACAACTTAGGAGAAGAGATTATTTCAGTGATTGCTTTTATGTATAGTTCCTAGAAAACAATAAGCATTTCATTTCCTTTACTAAACTCTTTTTGATGGCTAGAAAAAAAATATAACATTCACATGGCCCTTTAGTATTTCCAAAGCATACAAAATACATTATCTCATATGATCCATCCGATTATGGACCATTAAAAATGCCCAAATCACATTTTCTCTAACCACCGCAAACTCATTTAGGTGTTTTTCCACAATCCATCTCCAATAAAAATAACAGAATGACCTATGATAGGCCCTGAAGTAAATGAGCAAAATATTGATCAGTATTAAGGAAAAATAGCTAAGGGACTTTTTGGGCTAGAAAAAAAAATTGGGTTTGTTGTCTAGGAAGTCGGTTTTCATAGGTTAATAGAATTAGTTAAAAAATTCAGGGTTTGTGACCCATTGACATAAATCTCTCATTTACTAAACTCTCCAGGAGCCATGTGAAAATAAAAAGAAGTGACTAACCTCCATAAGCTAAGGAATATTTTTAGATTGTATTAATATTCTTTATATATATGCATAAGTGTATCCATAGAAATTTACCTTCTCTCCATGCTACCCCAACTCTCCCTGCCCTTCAAATGAGAATGAAATACATGTAAGTCAGTTTTTGTAAACATGTGTAGTCAAGAAAAATAATTCTCACACTGGCCATGTCTCATTCTTCGTTCTGAGTCCTTCACTATTTTTCATCAAGAAGTAGGTAGAATCTTTCACCATGAATCCTCTGCAATAAGTGATCATCAGTATGCTGATTAGAGTTTATAGTTCTTTCAGAGTTGCATGTCTCTACCATTTGTTGCTCTTGTGTAAATTTTTCTCCTTTTTCCATTCAATTTCTTCTTTATTGTTCATATATGACTTTACAGTTCTCTTTGGAACAATTCCTTTTATAATTTCCTACAACATGGTATTATTCCATCTCGCTTACGTATCATACTTTATTCAACGATTACAAATTTACGTCACTTTATCAAATTACCATTATTTGACCTCAAAAAGAACTATAAATATGTTTATACATCCTTAGTTAGAGTTTGTTTCGCTTAGATCTAATTCATTCTTTATTCTACTCTTCTTGTCTCTTCTTCCCTTCTTCCATTTCCCTCTTACTACCTTTTTGAATAAAATATCTTTCTCTAACCAGCTACATACATTTGTGTATTCCTTTGTAATTGACCAGTTTAGATGAGTAATTTCCAGTGTCAATCATTCCCCTCCATGGGAACTTCCTCCTCCTTTTTGTATGGTTTTCTAATTGTGCACTCAGATTATCTGAGATAACTTTTCCTAACTTCCTTTTCATTCTCTCTAACAGGGCATTCCTCGTTATCTATTCCTATTCCTCTCTTAAGGAAATTGAGAAATCAGAATTACTTCCAGAACTTTTCTAATTAGAGTCCCTCCATGATGCTTAAAGATGAAAGAGTTCAGTGGACACATACCATAAACTACATGTAAGTAATTTTTCATCATTTAGACTTTTGTCACTGTTCATTCATGTTTTCTTTAATTTTGTTTCTCTTAGCTCCTGTGTTTCAACTTCACAAATTCTACATAGCTCTTCCTTTTGCATCAGGAATTTTTAGACATCTCTGTTTCTTTAACGTCCATTTCTTGGTAGAATAATACTCAATTTTCCTCAGTAAGTCAATCTTGACTGTTGATTGATTGTTGTCCTTGGTCTTCGAGGAGGACCAAAATGACCATGACAAACTGAAATTTCAGTCGGTCCGTCTGTGGCTGATCAGATCAATACGAGCTCAGAACACTCTACCACATGTTGGGCACAGATAGTCTGTGTGAATATTGGGGGTGGATGTCCAAAATTTGTGCGTTCTGCGTTTACCTTGTTCTGTGTCAATTCTGCTTTGCTCAAAGAGCACAGCACCCCATTCTCGTGTGGGCACACAATGCTGAGTGATCCTGTGCCAATGTCTCCTATGTTGCACAGTCAAATCCAAAGTTCTTCAGAGAGACCTTGAGAGTATCCTAGTATCTTTTCTTCTGGCCACCAGGTCATTGTCTGCCCCATGAGAATTCTTCATAAAATAACCTTTTGGCAAGTGTGCATTTTGCATTCGAACATCGTGGCCAACCCATGGGAGTAGCACTCTCTGAAGTATAGTTTGATTACTTGGCAGTTCAGCTCGAGCAAGGACTTCTGTGTCTGCTACCTTATCCTGCCTGGTGATCCTCAGAATCTTCCTAAGACAGTTCAAATGAAAGCGATTCAGTTTCCTAGCATGGCACTGGTAGACTGTCTATGTTTCACAAGCGTATAAGAATGAGGCCAGCACTATGGCTCTGTAGAACTTCAGTTTGGTAAGTAGTCTAATATCTCCACTCCCAACCTTTTCTTCGGAGCCTCCCAAACACTGAGCTAGCTCTGGCAATGTGTGCATCAACCTCATTGTCTACGTGTACATCCCTTGGAAGTACACTATCAAGGTAAGTGAATTTATCTATAGCATTCAAAACTTCTCCATTTGTTGTAACTGATGGTTCCATGTATGGACGGTGTTGTGGTGGGTGGTGGAGCACCTGTGTTTTCTTGGTGTTAATTATTAGGCCGAAATCAGCACAGGTAGAAGATAATTGATCCATACCTTGTTTCACCTCAGCTTCAGAGGCTGCACTGAGTGCCCAGTCATCTGCAAACGGAAAATCATGCAGCAGCATTCCCTCCACTTTGGTCTTGGCTTGTACCCTTTACAAATTGAAGAACTTGCCGTCAGTATAGTAGTTGACCTTGATGCCATGTTCATCCTTGTTGAAAGCATTTCTCAACACGGCTGGAAAAATCATCCTAAAAAGCACAGGAGCAAGAACATGACCCTGTATCATTCCACTGGTGACTGGGAAGGCACGAGAGCATTGTCCATTATCCAGAACCTGGGCAAACATGTCATCATGAAATTGAAGTACAATAGTAACGAACTTGTCCAGGCAACCAAATTTGACATAATTTTCCATAAGCCCTCATGACTAACAGTGTCAAAGGCCTTGGTCAAATCTACAAACGTTGTGTACAGACCCCTGTTCTGCTCCTGGCATTTCTCCTGGAGTTTTCAGACAGCAAACACCATATCGACTGTTACTTGGCCCTTTCTGAAGCCACACTGGTTCTCAGGTATATGACCATCTTCCAGGTGAAGGATCAACCTGTTAAAGAGGACTGTAGCAAGACCTTTTCTAGCAACGACTAAGAGAAAAAGCCCCCTGGAATTGTCGCAAGACAATCTATTCTCTTTACCCTTCTTTTCCTCAATAAATCATTTCAGACTGTAAACTTACATATATTGCCTTCTGGGATATTGTATTCTAAGTTCTCCATTCCCATGCGATGGCTACTAATTAGTGTGTGATCCTCACTGTGGCTCTTTGGTACTCTATTTATATTTTTTTTTCTGGAAACTTGAAGCAATTTTCCTTCGACCTGGGAAATCTAGATTATGGCTATAATTTTTATGCGCGTTTGAGTTTTGTTTCTGAAAATGACCAGTGGATTCTTTTTATTTCCACTTTTCCCTCTGGATTTAAGAGAGATGGACAATGTTCTTTGAAGATTTCTTGAAATATGATGTTTAGGCTCTCTTTTAAGTTAATATTCAATTTTCCAATGATTCAATGTTTTTTCTCAGTCTTTTTATGTGTCAGTTCTTTCTACTGTTATATCTTATATTTTCTGTTAATGTTGTCAGTTTTTTGATTTTAATATTTGTTTTATACATAGAACTATTGTCTTCTATTTGGTCCACTGTAGTTATTAAGGTATTTGTTGTTTGGACAAGGTTTCTAATTCTTTTTTCTTTGTCTTTCTCATTTTATCTGTACAAATATTTATAACTCAGAAATCATTACTCCTTTACTTCCAGGGATTAGTTGAAGTTGTATCTAAGCTCTCTGTCTCTCTCTCTCTTTCTCTGTATGTAAGTTTGAGGCTTTGCTTATAGATAATTTGGAATCACTCTTTTCTGCATTTATGTCTTAATTGTCTCTATCCCCAAAATAGCTTTTTCTGGTGGGTTATTTTGTTTGGCTTCTTCTTCAGCCCTTCTTCCTAACTTCGGACTTGATATGAGGGCTGAACTCTGTGAACTTTTAGAGGCAATATCTAGACTGGTTTGAGTGTTATTTTCTAGGGAGTACTGGCTATTGTTTCAGGATCTCAGGAGTAGCTCAACTTGCGAACCTGCAAGATTCAGACATTCGAAATGTGTGAACCACAGTAAAGCGTGACTGATGTCCCCTCGTTTCAGTTCTTCAAGTTCCTGACCTAGGCTTGGATATGACAGTAGCCTACTCCTAGATGCAGGTCCTATAAGTCATCTGGAAAAATTCATTGGTTCAGAATGGCAGAATTGTAGTCTCCTCCTTGTTCTGGTATTCTTACCTTAGTTATTACTCTGAAGGCTGGGTCAACTGTTGAAAATGAGACTGGGTTGTTATCCTGGAATTTGAATTATACCATTGTATTTGAGCTCATTTCTCTCTCAGTAATTACATCACAAGAGCTCCTTATTAAGAAACTAACTCCACTCTCAGTCGCAAGTTTTCTCTTAATTTTCCCCTAGACCTGGTACCTTAAATGAAGTCGTGGTCTATAGAGGTCCCTGTTCGCATCTGTTACCTTTGTATTGCCCTGAAATGAGTCTGGGGGTGGGGCTTACAGGGGTTAGGCATCTCTTTTATCTCAGGTGTGAAGGCTTTATCTGCTTTAATGTGTTCTGAGTTCAGTTCTCCGGGCTAATATATCCATTGTCCACATGCCTCTGTCTGCCTCTGAAAACAATAGCAAAAAAGACAAAAAAATCTTCACTGTTACTTTTTCTTGGATTGGTCACATCAGGGTTTAATCAGTACCTTTTTTATGTCTGTTTGGATGAGTTTGGAGATAAAGATCACTGTACTTTTTCCTATTTCTCAATCATCTTGATTCTGCTTTGTTGTCCACACATACTATATGGAATATGAGAATTTTAATGTCAAATACTTTCGTAATTCAATTTTCCTGATTTTTTCTTCGTTTTCTTTCTCCCAGGTACCATCATAGTCAGTCTGTTGAATGAACTGAATTACTCAATGGTGTCAGACATTATGTTCATGGGAATCTTTAGCTCTTGGACGATGGAACATCTCCTTCTGGTTTTCTCCTCAATTTTCTACATTGCGATTGTTTTCGGAACCTTCCTCATTGTGCACACAGTGATTTCTCATTCTCAGCTACAATCTTCTATGTATTTTCTTTTGGCTAATTTCTCCTTTATTGACATGTGTCTTTCTACTCTTGTAGTTACAAAGATAATTGGTGAACTTTCCTATGAGAACCAAACCATATCATTCCAAGGATGTATTACCCAGATATTCTTTATTCATTTCATGGGAGCAAGTGAGATTGTGTTATTAATTTTCATGGCATTTGCCAGGTATATTGCCAAATATAAGCCTTTCCACTATCTGACACAATATCACAATAGTGAACTCCAGAATATGCATTTTCTTCCAGATGTCTGCTTGGGTCATTCGTCTCCTACACTCACTGACCCAGTTGATTTTTGTGGTAAATTTACCTTTTTGTGGCCCTAACAGGGTTGACAGCTTTTTATTGTGACCCTCCTCGGTTTATCAAATTGGCTTGTATAGACACTTACAAGTTGGAGTTCATTGTGACTGCTAACAGTGGGTCCATCTCCATTGGTACTGTATTTCTCTTATTCATCTCCTACAGTTACATTTTGGTCACTGTTCTGAAACTTTCTTCTAGTGGATTGTCCAAGGCTCTCTCTACTCTGTCGGCTCACATCAGCGTAGTGGTCCTCTTCTTTGGCCCATGCATCTTTGCCTGTGTGTGACCATTCCCTACAGTGCCAGTGGATAAGTTTCTTGCTGTTCTTGATTTTGTTATTACTCTTATCTTAAATCCATCCATCTATGTATTCAGGAACAAAGACATGAAGGTGGTAGTCAAGACGCTGAGTAGCCAGTTGGTAAATTTTAGGAAAATTTCCTAAATTGATTACTTGTTATACTGATATATAATTAGTATATGAAGAATATATATTATAATTAATACGTGGGGAATATGCTTCAATTTCGTCCTGGTCACTATATAATATGTGCATATCAACATTAGTGTATTAATGATCGATCCATGTTGATAATATGCTCCTTTCCAATGTTCCTCAACCTGATTCGAAGATTACCACAGTGTGCCAAAATATGTTACTAAGATTTTTACATTGGCACAAATAAATATCTTGTGAATTTTCTATTTTTAATTAAAAATTGTGGCAAAACTTTGTAATGTTAATTAATATTTTTTGCTTCTTTAATATACAGGTGCCCAAAATGTCTTACTGAGTTTTAAACAAAACTTAAAGCAAAACTCATAACTGCGTTAAGGGTGTGGGAAGAACTTACTAAAATTTTTGTGGGAAAATGTATTCTAATAAAGAGAAACATTAATTTATGTTTGACTTGTAGATTGTTCTGCATGTTCAGGGACTGTTTAACTTTATTTGCAGATGACACAGAAACTCTCATTCTATCTTTTGGAGTAGGATTATTTTGTCAAGTATTTCGTATTTCTCTCCTCAAAGGACTATAAAGAAGAGAGTGAATATTTTTCTTCATCCATTAAATTATTATGTAAAGGAGATACTTCTTGTACCCTATTAAGGGATGGTATCCTTAATGTTCCTGGTTGTTAATCGTAAGCTGATCTTTAAAATTCCTTACAAGTCTACAATTGTGCAATTTCATAAGAAATCAAGTCTTTCTCTAAACTGGTTAACTTTTCCCAATTAATTTCTCTTTGGAAGACTTATACCTGGAACCTCATGGCAGGAGACTACAATGAAACACAAAAATGAAGTATTACCCACGTTTTGGACCTCTTTCCATGAGATTTAATCTATACTAAGGAAAAATGAACTGTCCTTCCCACCATCCAGTCACCTTATTTTATTCTGTGAATTTCAATACAAACCGTTGCCTTGAAAAATGGAACTTTTGGGAAATGTTAGAAATTTCCTTGGTTTTTCCTTTCAATCCATCAAAAAGCAGTAATGATCACTTGCCTTATACATGGAGTCTGATCAAGGATATGATACGAGCATTATAAATGAACCAGTTCTAAATTAACCACTTGTACTGAAGGGAAGTACATTACTTCAAGAGACAAGACTATCTATTACTTGACACCTCTAAAAGCTGGAAAACATGTAAACCATTTGAATTGCTTTTTATGCATAAAATTTAATAAATATATGAAAATGTTCTAATGAGTTGAAAAAATATTTCCAAAAACCCAAAATAACTAAATGAGGGCATGCTAACAAATCAGTTAGTGAGGTTTCAATCACTGAAACTTTCTAATTATAATTTTGAAGACTGAAGGTAGTGCTATATCTTGGATCCAGCTTTACGTACAGTGTAACCTATCTATGTTTGCGTAAAATATGCCTCTGTTCCTTCTAACTTGTAATAGTTTATTACATTTCTACATTTTGGAGCAACTTGCCCATCGAAGTCTTTAGACAACTCTCATTTCTTCTTCTCTCACGTTTTTTCTCTTGCTTAGACACTTCAAGTTTTTTGACTTTTCTTCATTTGAAATGATTTGTAAACTCGTTACCTAATAATAACTCCCATTCATGTGTGATTTAAGTCCAGAAAAAAATATTTTGCATATATTATCTCCTGTAATGCTCAGTATATGCCAGGGATATGGTTTACAATTTTTCTGTTTTTAAGATTTGGTAACTGATGTTAAAAGAAGTTAATGATCTGCTCAAGATTATATCTGAGTGTTTACAACAATATTTAAACTCAAATTCTCCAAATTCTAAGTCTTACACTTTAGCCTCCACACCATACTACCTTACCATACTACTTATTCATCTTTCTGTGAATGTGCTACAGTTTATCAACGTCCTCCTCTAAACATCATGTCAAGAATGTGCACAGTATTTCAGGTATAATAGATTAGTAGAAATTCAGTATTATTTAGTTTGTTTTTTCTCTTGCCAATTAGATTCTTAATTCGTTCCATAGCTCATTAAAGTTTTAATAACTTTGTCAAAGAGTTGATGTGTTGAGTTGTAGTCAACTGAAATTCAAAAATAATCTCCACATCTGCCACTGTTAAGACCCTCAATCTCTTTCTGTTCATTTCATAAAAAAACAGAAATTCTCCAGTCCAGTACCTCCTCTTTGTACATTTTTCTCTAGGAAATTTTACGTTGTAAACTTCATAGGGTTTTGTTTTATTTTATTAAATTCTTATAGTTCCTGACTCGCTAGTACAGGAGAAATTCCTCCCAATGCATATATCATCTGCTTAGTGGATAAACATACTTCTTTATTTTTACAGAAATCATTGATAAAATTGTTAAGTAAGACAGTATCAAAGACTGTCAAGCACTGTGATTCAGTTAACTCAGCAGCTACTTAACTGGCCCATATTTCACTCTTCTCTTTGCAAGGATCTTATATGAAATTCCACATCCCCTCCCCCAAGACTGTGCGCACCTTTCCAGATTTCTCTGATCTTGGTGACTTGTTAGATTTCTGAAGGTGAAAATTCTATTTTCTGTACATGATTTGTTGATGACATTTAATTTCCTAGCAGAGTAGCAGAGAATTTTTAGTCAGAAGACCCAGGATAAACTTTTGAATCGACTTCTTATTATCTCTGTGACCTTGGGTAAGTTAACATCTTCAGACTTACCTGTAATGTGCGAGGGTTGGATTATATGACTTCTCAGATAATTTCTCCCTTTATATTCATATTCTCCTTATTTTATCTTTAAGTAATTTTTTCTTTGTATATACTACAGTCTTTCTATAGAACTTAAGCTTCTTTGCAATGTTAACTATTTCTTTTAAATCTATGTCCTCAGATTTAATAAATTTCTGTTTAATTTGAAGTGTTAATCTGCTTGCTCTGTCTACTCAATACAATTTCATGAGTCAAAAGTATATAGTCAGCAGAGAGATTTGGTTATGACAAGGTGTTAGTGTCAACTGAGTTTGTTAAAGTTCTGACTGGAGTTATAGACAAAATCACCCACATGGGCTATCAGAAGTTTGATGATATATACGAAGGAATGTCTTAGAAACATTTTTTTGATAATTTTAAATTTATTACACTATTATATGAGTGCATAAGTACTGGAGAGGCAGTGTCATATAGTGGATAGAGTGCGGAACTTGAAATGAGAAAGATCTCGGTTAGAATCATTCATTGGACCATTTTGACAAGTTGTATGGCTATGATTCTAAGCAAATCATTTAGCTTCAATTAGCCTCAGTTTCTTCCCTTGTAAAATTTGAATAGTGTCTACTCATATATCTATTGTGAAGCTCAAATAAAATAATACAGATGTCTTGAAAACCTCAATGAAAGTAAGTCCATATACTTTAAATAACTCACTTGTGTCACCATGGACTCAGGCATCCCACCTTAATTGGGTTCTGATTAAATATTAAGGTTTCTCACACCTCTGTTCTACAATATTGGCTTATGATGAATGTGATGAATAAGAGGGAACATGGAAAAATCTATATGAACTGAAGTACAATGAAGCACACAAAAAACAGATATCTATATGTAGCTGTTACTATAATATAAAAGAGCAACCAAATCATGCAACAAAAATAAAAGTTAAATATGCCAAAATTATTAAAAATAGAAATGAAAGGCCATGACAAATGCAACACTTCATGGAGGTCAAAGGACCCTAGGTGTTACATATTGTTCATGTTTTTGGACTTTTTCAATGTATTTATCAATTCTGTTGACAATTTTTCCTTTCAAATACACTGTTATATATGGCATGACTCTCTGGGAGAGGGAAGTGGAGAGATAAAAAAGATAACCATGATCATGTAACACAAATCACTAAAAAGTTATTTTTTAAAAATAGTTGGGGACACTGTACTTATACATAAGAATTTTGTCCTTAAATTCCTTATAATTGAGCATGTACCATTGTTCTCTCAATTGTTCTCTAGAACACCTAAAATATTCTTCACTATTTAGTGGAGCTGTTCCTCAGTAATATGTCTTAGCTCCTTCATGTTTTTCTTCCAAATTATATAACTCTGAAAGTCTTTTATTCACAAAAAATAAAACTGTCATCTTTATGGACATGGGTTCTGAATATTCGCGTCCACTACTCTTCTGAA
Source organism: Potorous gilbertii (assembly GCA_028658325.1). Classification (NCBI taxonomy): domain Eukaryota; kingdom Metazoa; phylum Chordata; class Mammalia; order Diprotodontia; family Potoroidae; genus Potorous; species Potorous gilbertii. Next base: position 1,341 of record JAQQSK010010467.1, on the reverse strand, counting down.
CTCCATATATGCATCTCCTAAGGAGTGCATCTCTACTTGCATATCCTATTAACATTTCAGAGGAACACATTTCCAACACCGTGTTCATTGTCTTTCCTAAAAACTTGCTGTTATCTTCTGAATTTATTTCTTTTATGCTGTTATAATTTACCGTATCTCTAATGTTTTTTTTTTCTGTTATTCCTTTTTTCCTTTTTGGTTTATTTGTTTCTATTCATGTTCTTTGAATTTTCTTTGGTAATTTCAGTCTTCTACCCCCTCTCTCCCACCATACTTTCTTTTATCTTTTACTTTTTGAATCCCTACCTTCTGATTGTGGTTTCCTTCAGAAGTGGATCTCAAAGAATCTCAGTGTCATTTCATGCTGGAAAATTCATAGTTCGATCAGCCTTTCCTTCCCCAAATATGTTTGGGTGGTAAGACCTGTTCCTAGATAGATTCTTGCTGTTTCTCTCAGGCTAAATAGATTTCAACACAGCACATGCTACCTCCTCCTCTACCCCAGCCATCTATGTCCTATCCTCTGTCCTTTATTCCTTTGTTCGTTGGTCGTGACCTTTTAGAGTTTTCTGTGCTGGTGCTCTAGGGTTGTTTATCCCCTAACTGACTAATGGTGTTACAAGACCAACTCTGTTGACCCATTTCTGTCTCTTCTGGTCCTACATGGTTTGCCTGAGACCTAGAAATTTAGAGATTTCAGGGCTGGTGGAAAAATATTATGGCTCCTGGCAAGATTAAACTGCTGAAGGGCTGACTGGTAGAATATTTGTCAGCTAGGATAAATTTTATATACTGCCACTTTGTTGAAGTTAATCATTTTAACAATTGTAATTGATTCTATACATACACCACTATATCTCAGGAAAAGAATGATAACTTTGTTTGCTCATTGACTATTCTGGTGCTTAAGTTCATCTTTCTTATTTCATTGATGGAGCTAGCATTTTATAGTGTAATATTGAATTGTAATGGTGATAACAACCAACCTTATTTTATTTCTGGTCTCTTTGAGACAGCTTAAAGTTTATTTGTATGAAAGGTAATGTTTGCTCTTTGCTTCAATTAGATACTAGTTATCATGTCAAGAGGGGTTCCATTGACTGTAAGCTTTCCAATGTTTTTTAATAGGAATGGATGGTTTGTTTTGTCAAGGGGCTCTTTTTGCATCAGCTGGAACAATCCTGTGATTTTTGTTAATTTTATTGGTATGATCAATTACATCGATGGTTTTCCAGATATTGAACCATACCCACATTATTGACATGAATCTTACCAGATCGTCTTTGTGATATTTTGCTGTAATATTCTTGCCGATTCTTTAATTTTTTGCAATTCTATTCA